>VZRX01012912.1:8310-28683 GCA_013398075.1 Notiomystis cincta | reverse complement strand
AAAAAAAAAAAAAAAAGAATGAGTAACAAAGATAGAGAAGAAAGAACTGAAGAAATCTGTGCCAGAAGAAATTAATTATTTAGATTTTTTCAACAACCAGGCATGGACATCAAGCTCCTACTAATCTTTGTCAACAGCTGACATTTGTCTGCAAGGTTCAGTGAAGGAAGATGCAATTACGAGTCTTTTCTCCTATTTACTGGTAGCCCAAAGAAAGGTCTATTTTATAGTTTCTGTTTGAAATCTAGGTAATTAATGCTGATTCCAGAAATGTTGTTTGTCCCTACAAGGGTTTGTTTATAACAGCTGTGTTCAAACCTCTCCAACTTGGGAAGAGAGGAGGAATTTTCTATGTACAGCTGCCGGCATTGACTACACAACCTGTAAATAACTCTCCATTATAATTCTAAACTATGAGAAAATCATACAATCGTAGGATGTTATGGATTAGAAGGGAATTTAAAGATCATCTAGTCCCAATATCCCTGTCATGGACAGGGACATCTTTCACTAGACTGAGTCTTATCCAGCCTGGCCTTGAATACTGTCAGGATGGGGACATGCACAAACCTCCCTGGGAAACCTGTTCCAGTACCTCACCACACTCACAGTAAAGAATTTCTTCCTAATATGTAGCCTAAATTTCCCCTCTTTCAGCTACCCATTACTCCTTGTCTTATCACTACAGACACATCAACACAAAACAATCAGTGGAGGAGTTGTCACACTTGCTTTGGTACTGTTGGAAGCTGGGATTAACCCATCCATCCAGTTTCACTCAGTAATAATCAAGGGCCCAGCTGTTCAGCTATGAAACAATGGGGAGGTACAGCATGGTGAGGACAGGAACAGCAACAGAAAGCAGTGAGACACACTGACATAGGAAGTGGGATTATTGAAAACAGACTCCTATTCTTCTGCTTGTATTTTTACCTTGCTACCTGAATTTCCATGCAGACTGGCTCTGAGCTGTAATGCTCTTGTTCTGCATAGGCAGTAAGCTGAATTCCAACCTATGTCAGCAGGATATAATGCTGCCTGTGGAGCTGCACAAGCCAGCTCAAATACTGGAGGCAGTATAGCTGCACTATAGAAGTGTTCTGCCACAGCTAATTAGACTAACCACTGCATCATGTTGTGGGAACATTCCCTAGGAGAGTTGCTGAGATCTGACACTACATTTCTCTTAGATATTAATTTCCAAGGTGGTGCATCTTTTGTTGAATCTAGACTGCTTCATGGCCTTTGAAACACTTTGGATGCTGAGCTTTCCCATCTGAACTGACTCAGAATACCCAAACCCAGCAATTTGTTTTTGGTTTGACCCTGGCTGCCATCACAGACTCTTGGTTTCTTACTGAGTAAGGTTCAGGTTATTTTGTGAAGCACTTCATAGTTATCAGTAAGCACGTTTGTCAGCTTCTGTTCCAGGCACATACCCAAATTACAACATACTCCAATAATAAACCCTGAATGATATGGTACTATGGGAGCTGAGTCTTAAAAATGCCTTGTCTTTGTAATGCAAGCTTATTTCACTTGCAGTGATTTCCCACATCTTCCTACTCTTATGTTATACCAAGAAATCTCTTTACTGTTTTAAACTCCCAGCAGTCCAATAGTTTTATAAACAGTTACAGAAACAGTACCTGCTATTCCTGAGCCAGAACAGCCAGTTATTACTCATATCCTTCACCTGGAGGCTTCCTCTACATTCTCCAAATATTTTACTTTCAAAAATTATGCTTTCACACTTCGATTTACAAGTGATACTCTGATACTCTGAGGAGCACTTTACAGTGCAGGGTAGATGAATTTACCAGTTCATATTGCACTAATGTCTACCCTGACATGAGGAACTTCTTTAATAAGTTTTCAATAGATCTGAAAATAAATTTGTATTTTAAGTCTCCTGAATTATATAGGGAGATAAGCCTCTCTTACCATGCATACTTTCCTTCTGTACATTCAGTTTTTGTTCTGTCCTAAAATATAAAATATTTGGTTAGGACATCAGCATTACCATGTTTATGCTCATGCCTGCTTTAAATTTATAGTCTGTCATAACTGTTCAGGTTTTTTTCTACCCACTTAGCAAGCTGTCTTTCAAGAATCCCCAAACATAAAAATCTATTGCAGGGATACACAATGTCTATTGAAGAGAAATAATGAAAAATAAGATTTAAATGTTCTAGAATGCAATCACAACTACAAGTTTATGCAATTATTTCTCTAAGGAAAATCTGGACTTTTCCTATAATGACATACCACCTCCTTAAGACACTGGTACACATATATTTTTCAGAGACTTTAGGACTGACTTGTAGATTCAACTTTAGAGAATTTTGGCATGCAAGCAGGTTAAAACTAGAGAAATGGCTGTCAATGCTCAAAAAGGGAAAATTGCATTGCATTAACTATTGTAAACTTGCTTTCTCGTTTAATCTGTGGTTTTTTTCTGTGCAATATTAGTTTAGCAAGATTATTTAGCAAAACAAGACTTTTCATATCCTAAAAGGAATGGAAAAATACTCATTTCCATGTAGCGTTAGTTACTACAGAAGAAATGCTGACCCCACTGACTTAGTTCTGCTTTTTCAATAGCCCTCTTCTCTTTGCATTCAGTTTCTGAATGACAGGCTTCAGTTTATCAGATACTGCTTGCCAGACACGTCTTCCAAGATTTCAATATGCATTAGTCTATGTCACTAGGATGACAAGCAAGACCTGGAAACCCTCTGTTGATCAAGTTGTGCTGTAACTGTCTTTGTTTTTCTTCATTCTCTTTACTTTTTCATACCCAGCCACCAACCCAAATAACATCCAGTATATGCCCAGTATGATGTTCTGTCAAAGCTTTTCCATGCAGTTTCTGAGCTGCTTTGCACTGTTGTTGCTTCAGACAGCAATGCTTAATGTCACATGTAACCAGCAGAAATGAAAGCCACATATTAAACTTACTATTTCCTTACTTTGATTTGTGAACATGAACAGTAATTTGAATGAATGACTGTTCAGCTTTAATCTACCATACAGCTGCTGATGCAATAATTATTTTTAAAAATTAGAGAAACAATGGATATACAAATATTTCCAGAAACTGAAAAATGTTAAATAGCAATAAAGTGGCAAGCAGCTTGCAAATTCAGCAGGCAGATTTACATTGCTGTTACATCTCTTTTGATAGTATTAAATAGGGCCATGATTCAAAGCTTTTAAACACATGCTGTACTTATTTCTATGGAAACTAAAAGTTTGCTTTTATTTAGAGCTGCACACCAAGCAAATGTTACAAAATCCATACACCCTATTTCAGAAGGAAAAGTGCCCAATTCTCACAGTCACTCATCACATCACACCAGAAGTGCTTTCATACGTCCAACCTACACAACTCACCAGCTAAACTCTACAATGAATAACAGGAAAATAAGTAACTTGCAGCATTTCCTTGGACACTTGGCCTGTCACCAAGGGGATGAATAAGGACTCTGGATTCATAAGACTGACCCCTGAAAAAGCTGTTATCCATGTACACAATCACCAACCCTGTGAACACACATACACACAATTACAGGCAGAGTAGCACAACCAGGAACACACCAGTGACTGAATGGCTTGTTCTCAGCTACCAGGATCACTGCTCTTAAGCCTCCCTTTTGAGAAGAAAAGTAACTGATTATCATATTAAAAAAGGGTATGCAACATTCCCATTATGCATTATTCATAGAAATATTTCTGTTTGAGTGTATTCTGTAGGAAGATTTTGTAGTGACCCTGCAATGAAAAACCTTTCACTCTTCCTTGAAATGAAGTAGGATCGTTTTCAGATGAAATCACAAAACTGTCTGCATGTATAAGGGAATGAAAATAATTCCAAAATCGTGCACAGGCAAAAATAGAAACCAAAATACTTTACACGCAGGCCATGAGTATTTTTCTGAAAGTATCTACTGCACATTCTTTGTTGCAACTGCCTGGTTTTGCATTTATACCTAATGCATTTTCATACATAGGTTATAGAATAATAAAAAAAAATTGTCTGTGGGTTCTTTTAGTGTAACAATTATATTCATACAACTGCAGCTTGTCATTTCAATATGATTGTACCTTCTCCACATTTGATTCCATGTATAGTAATATCTTCTTAAGTTCCAGATCTTGAAATAGGTAAAATGGTATCGAGCACCCAATAATCCTGAGTGGCGTTTGCTTCTTTGCCTGCCTCATTTACTGCTAGGAAATAAACTTGTTGTGGGAACAAACTGCAATGGGCAGCTCTTGGTTTTCATTCTTGACTGTAGTTGTTGAGAAAGAATATGTTGAAAAGGGGACATTGTTCCTTCCTTGAGGGTGACAGAAAGCCTCCTCAAAGCAAAGTGTCAAGCCAAAGAACTAACATAACAGTGCAGAGTTGGGATCATGCAATTCATTTGAGAAGGTGAAGAAAAGATTGCAAGGAGCAGATAATCATGCCTGACAACTTATGGGCTTTTTTTTTTTCCCTATGAGGCCCTTAGGATGGTGCTAAATTCAGAGGTTGATGTGTTTTCTGGAAACTCTGGATCAGCTCTGGGAAGGCATTTCTTTACAACTCTTTCTTATTTGTATTGCCTTTTCTAAGCTCTTTGAATTTTCTTAGGAAGCTAAGTAATCTAGTTCTATTCCAATAAAACCTAAAGATAGTTTACTTATTTACTCATTTATTCAAAAGTCTTTTAGTTTCTTTTGAAGAACTCCTTATAAGGGAAATTTTAGACATCTGTCTTACAAGTGTGGCTTGGGGTGCCATGAAATAAAAGGAAATTCTCAAATCAGGAAAGCTTCAGAAGTTTCTGGCAAAAAGAAACAAATAGAAACTGACACCCAAGGAAGATAGCTAATAACAGAATTGAGCTGTACCTAGTCTGTTGGTCTTGAAACTGCATGGATTTGGCTATTAAGTCAAGAACTCAGCCCTGCCTAGCTTTTACCTCTGACTGCTGTCAGACAACCATCTGCCAGAAGGCACAGGAAGTGCCTCATGAATAATAAAGTCAGATTCAACCCAACTATTTGAAACAAGGCAAGCCAAGCCCACAGCACCCACCACCTCTCTGGAGCCCCATTAGTCTCAACACTGTCAATGTGGTTTCAAACTGTGACATTGCCCAGAGAAGTTGAGGAATACCCCATCCCTGGAAGTGCTCAAGGCCAAGTTGGATGGGACTTTGAGCAACTTGGGCAAATGGAGGTATCTCTGCCCATGGCAGAGGGGTTGGAACTCAATGATCCTCAAGGTCACTTCCAACCCAAACCATTCTATAACTCTACGAATACTCCTCAAGATTTTTTTATTAATCCTTTACTTAAATCTAACTTTTATCAATGTTTTTTGGAAGCTTATGTTTTTCGAGTTAGACTGAAGTAGATCCTTTCTAATTTTAACAACAGTACACTGAATAATTCAGACTAATTTTGGGGCAATGTTCATGCTCATTTTCATGACAGAAATATACCCAGACCAGCAGCAATTTTTGGAGCAACACACACAGGAAAGTGGGCAGCTGCAGAGGACCGGGGTGTGGGGGAACTGTCCAGCAGTGCAGAGAATACACTAAATTTTGCTTCTCTACTTGCAACTTCTTTTACAGCTGTACCAATCACCAAATCCATGCCAGGTAACACCACTTCTCTGAGAGCCATTCCCCTCCGCAGACTTTAAAGAAGCTTAGATATGTCATGAGAATCCTTGCATGCTTCTTTTTCTGTTATACTCATGCCAGTGTTCAACAGATAGAAAATACCAAAAGCTGATTAAGGTAAGCAGGCACTAAAGGATATTCAACCCATTGCACTAACCAAAAAGAATTAAAGTGTCATTTCTTGAGTCATAATTTACATAATAGAAACTTCTCCTTCCATATCTAAATTGTGCTGTATTTTTGAAAAGCTGGCCAGCTATTATGAAAAGTATTTCTTTAATAATGTTGGATTTAATTGCATAAAGTAAAGAAAAGTGCATTTCACACTCTTAAATTATGGATTACAGTTGTCTTCTTCAGTCGAGCTATGAGATCATACTGTGCATTAAATGTTAATTAGGATATTTTCTTTCAGTGTCTCCATAAATTTAAGGACATGGGAATGAATTCTGTGGAACAACTTGGGGCAAAACTCTTTTCCATTTTATCTAGGATGAAAATGACAGGTCTAGTAGCAGTGCATTTGAACAGCATTTTTTTCTGAGTAAAAACGATATAAAATTTAAACTGACTTACAAAAAATTCTATGATTCAGAAAACATGCCAGGAAAATATTTGAAATAATATACTAAACTGGATAGCAGACTTTTAATTAGTCTGGAGAACTTTGCTTGCCATGATTATTGTATTTTTAAGGCTTTTTTTTTTTGTGAAGCACAAAATGCATTTTTGATGGCTTAGTTGAAGTCACATTATCTTAATAGAACTCTTCAGTACACACAACTGCAATCTAAAGATGTGTAAGCTTCATATTTTTTTTAAATATCATTTATCCTTGCTCCAGATTCTTCTGTTTTAAGTAGCAAAAGACAACATAAGAAAAAACATGGCAAATATTATAAATTAATACCAGATTATACAGCTAGATCACTGACAAATCAGTTTAAGTAATGCTTTGATAAATTTTCAAGCATATTGATTAGAGGTTCTACACCTCACTTCTAAACATAGCATTCAGCAATAAACCTAAGACAGTAATTCAAGTATTTTGACTATGACTTTCAAACCTTTAAAACCCCAGCAGAGATACAGAGACTGAAATTCTTTCTTCACTAGGTTTGGTGGAAAATTATGATATTTCAACAGGTCAAAATGGCACAAGAGATTAAAACAGTCAGTTGTACTAAAAGCAGTGCTGAAACATCGTAGCCAAACCCATACACTACACTGCTGGCAGAATTTATTTTTACATGGCCACCAGGTTAACACCAGGTTTTCTCAAAAGCCAGAGCTGAAACAATAGGACCTATCTCATAAATCACTGTAACTGTCAATTAGTAATCAAAGTTGGTGAAGGCCTTGGCAGTAGCAAGGCAGCCATCACCTTGCATGACTAATGCAAATGACTAGGACTGATAAACTGATAATCTAAAAATATGCATATCTGGAAATAAAAAGTATTACTTACATGCTTTTAAAAGCAAAAAGAATCCATTCCCATCTCTCAGTACCTCCTTTACAATTACAAATTATCCAACTAATGTTAATGAGATCAATCTAATGACATTTTATAATGGATTTTATCTCTACAATAGAATTTCAAAGAATTTATTTATTGCACAGACAATTGCTTTTGATGGTTTCTACAAAGATGCTTTAAATTTTGAAGTAATTTTTTTTTAAGATTTTTAAAGTGAAACTAAGTATAAGCTTACATATTTGATTATTTGGGATTAAATATAATCCATGTAATAACAATACTCAGACATTCCACCTGTTGAGAATAGTACAGTCTAAAAGCTATAATTGAGTACCTAATAGCCTTAGGTAAAGCATCATTCACAGATTCAGAACCAGTTCCCCCAAGAAAAATTAATATTCCTATAAATGAAGAAAAATAAAGTGATAAAGTCAGCCTTAATGAAAAAAAGATAAGAGTACTTGTTGATTATTCATAGAAAATGTAAACTTTATTATTTGGTATAGTCAGAAATCTGTGCATTTTTTCTGCTGAAGCCACCAATGTTTCTTCACTGTAGTGCTTCATTACTGTGGTAGGTTTCTCATCAAGAAAATGATGATTTCTTTTTCTTTTTTTGTATCATCAGCTCTCTGCCTTTGAATTATGTTGTATATCTTTACAGTGACTTCGTAAGGTCTTCACATTCTTGTATTCTCTTGACTGTAACTGAGATCTGTGTTTACTAATTTATCTTTATTTGCAGCTGGCAGATGCAAAGATGTTAGCTACACTCAGGAGACACTGACATGTGAATTCCTGAAATGTAGAGGCGTTACAATTTTCCCTTTAGCAAATTACTGCTGTTTTACTTTCAAGAAATGTGAGTCCCAAGACAAAATGAGATTATTAGACTAACTTACTTGCTTTCAAAATAAGAACTTAATAGTAAATATGCAGCTTTTTATTTCTAATAATCTTAGCTAGCTAAGTTTAGTTCATGTAACTTCTGGTTAAAACAAAGGCGGAGTGCCAGGGAACAGAGTAAGCTTGGCCACCTCATTCTGTCCTGCCTTGGATTTACAAGCTGACAGAGCTGTTAAGATGATTCTTCTGGTTGAGGATGAAGCTGCAAAGAGGAATGGAGTGAATGTTAGGCTCCTTTGCGAGCCACTGATGGTGAAGAGTAGCACTGGTAGCATTTGGCCAGGCTAGTTCATGGACAAAATAAGCATATGCCAAGCAGGGAACATTTCTTCTGCTGGTTCAGATTCCATGCAGAAGGTAAATTACATGTTACCATGTCAAAACTGAAAGGAGCTGGTCAGTCAAGCAAAAACATATACCTGAACTTCCACCCCCTGACACAGACATGCTCCTCACTGAACCCACTGAAGAGCTCATTTGCAATCCTTACTTAGTGCTGTTCTACAGGATGGGGCACAAGATGAGCTATTGTATTGCTCAAAAACATGCAAAAATATACCAGCTCCAGGGTAGAAACTATTTTAAATATTTAATGCTATCGACATGAACAAGATCTTTAGTCAGTGGTAGTGTGATGTAATCTCCTTTCCTTAGAAAGAATGAGTTCTTCTGAAAAAAGAGGGTTTTGAGTCATGCACATTCTTGTAATAGTACTCTGCCCTGAAGTATATACACAGGAATAATCCTTTACAGACTAAACTTGTAAAAATCAGGCTCATTGGTAAAATTTGTCTGCAAAGTCTGAGGTGCTGAACCAAGCAGTGTACACTTGATACAATACCTTTTCTCCCAATAGTCCAAATTTTCTTCATACCTACAGCAGATAATACTGCTATGGAAAACAAACAAACAAAAAAAAACCCAACTCCTGTCTATTCAGCTTGCACTCCCTACCTGCAGGTTGGCCTCAAAAGCCAAAACTGCATATACATGTTTGGGGTTAAATATTGGCAACCAAGTGCAGTAACCATGCATATACAGAATAAAGGTCAGTTGTCAGAAAGTATTGACAACTGCCAAATATTCTTTAACAATCATCTAAATACACAGAAACACAGAAATCTTGGACACAATTACTGCTGGACTTAATAATAAGGTGTATGATATTCTCAAATTCTTGCAATTTTTAAGAATGTGGATTGTTAAAGCAAAAGAAAAAAAAATTGAATTAAAAGATCATCAAAGGAAAAATAAACTATCAAGTTACCAAATTATTATTCTCTGACTGTCTAGTGATAAACAAAACACAGGAATACAACATGGACAATGATAAATAGCATTAAGAGCCTTAAGAAAGGAAAGAGCAAACTAATGCCTCTGCTTGCTGGTGAGAGCCCTCGAGCCCACTGGTATGAGCTGACTGATGTCACCTTACTGCTCTCCTCAGTTACTCACTAGGAGCCTGTTGCTGTATTTTTTTGATTCAGCAGAGCTAAATAATTCATCAGGGCACAGCGTTTTGAGAGCAGGCCAGCCTGCAGGCACCGGGCCAAGACCAAGGTCGCCATGGAGACCTGCATGCAGCTTCATCTCCCTCCCTAGCAGAGAGAGCCTATGAAAAATGGCATCAGCTGAGCAGCCGCGCTCGTTTCAGCACCGAACAATAGGTATAACAAAAGAAGAAAAGAAAAGAAGAAAGAAGCAGCAAAATAAGGATATAAAAGCATCTTCTGTAGCTGTGCTGAAAGACTTAAATGACAAATGAGTCATTAAGCAGTTCCTATTTGGACTGCCACAACTATTATTTTACATGAAAGAAGTACTAACCCCCCATTACCAGTAAGAGCTATTGCTGCTCTTCAAACAAATAGACTATCCTATACAATGCAGATGGAAAATTGTTACAGATAGATTTTCTTTAGAACTCATTTTTGTTACTAAAATAGAGTTGGAGGGTAAACTGAAATCCTAACATAGAAATAAGATTTATTGCTTAGATTTATTTTACCATCTTTTGGTAGTTTCTGCCGAATACTGCTTTTTAGAGTTCTCTCATCACTCTTTAAAAAGACAGGCATATTTATTACCAAACACAAAAAATAGCAGTCAAAAATGGAAAAATTATATTACATCAGAGGAAAAATGCTTTTGAACTGTATTTATTGAAGGGTTGTTTTATTTCTCATAAAATGTTTTTTATTAACATGAAACCAGAATTTTTGTATGCTTTATGAATGAAAAAAAAGAAAATATATTCTGATATATTTATAGTAGATCAGCTTAACTTCATAACCAGTATTCCTTCCTTTTTTTTCCTGCTGTGTAGTGCTGTTGCTTGACTGTCTTCTTCTCCAGGCACCTGTTATTAAACATCACCATATTTTATTACCCAAAACCACCTCAAAAGCAAGAGCCTGGTCATGTTTTTTTATTAGCTATATAAAGTATAAACCTTAAAAACACTGTATTCTGCAACCTTCTAAACTTCTTGATTCTTTTTATTATTCCACACTTGTAACCCTGTTTATTCCAGAAACCATGTAAAACTAGCCCCTCCACTACATTCCCACATCCTCAAGCTTACACATTTATTGGAAAAAGTGATTTTGTGGAATGCTGACATCACACTAATGCAGCATAGTGCTATACATATACCCTTTGCCAGCCACAGTGAGCTCTCTACAGGTGATAATGGGAAAATTTACAGTATGAGACCACAGGCACATAAGTGAGAGGACCACATGACTCCTGGGTGGTAAATCTGAAAACAGAAGAGTATCTCTGACTGCTCACCCTGGCAGGTCTTACAGAGCCTCTCACTGTCTGCCATACACACTCCTGCTACGGTTGCAGAACCTGTGTTTAGCATGGACCAATTCCTTTAACATTTTCTCCATAATTGTTAATCCCACCTTCTGCTCAGGCTCAATGTTTTCCAGAAGTATTCTGATCTATCAGTTCTCCTTACAGAGTTTTGGTTTACTGAACACTGTAGTCAAAGTACAGGAGGTCTGAGGGGAAATAATTGACCTCTTCTGATTTTCAATATTCCTACAGAGATCCTCCATGTTCAAATTAAAATTCATGAACAGAAGTTCCACTACATTTGGCAACAGTGTCCCGTCTAGCAATTGTATGTATGTAAGTCATGCAGAATTTGAGACCAGATTCTACTGAGGTAAGGCTGATAGATAAAAATTGTAAATTAGTGCAGTTCTTGAAAAAAAATCTGAGGAGATAAAAGTCAGGTAACCCCAAATGTCAGAACCATCAGGCCTAGTTTAAATCCCAGTCCACCCAGCAAAACCCACCCTATCAACATATTTCTTTTGTCTTTGCTGTCTAGCTACAAAGGAGGCAAAAGAGCTAAAAAAATACTTTTTCATGTTACAGAGGAGATTTTTTTTTCAGAGTAATTTATTGGCATGAAACAATTCAGAAATCTGACTCTTATCATTGCCTATTTTCTGGGCAGAAGGCATGTGGGACATCTTTTCACTATTTCATCACACCCAAAACAAGAGCTCCCTTGTCTAGAAAGAGACTGTTAAATCACAAAAAAAAATCTCTGCTAATGCTCTGACACACTTCAGACAGAAAATTAAAACAAGTATAGTCCCTTTGCTCAATTATGAAATGCTAAAAACCCCCTAAGTTTAAAGCATTGCAGCTCAGATAGGGATAGCATGATCTGTTGCTGGAAGACCAAAGGCCACTTCAGGGGGAGGGAAGACCTCTGAGGGGAGTTTTCATTCTTGATGATCTAACTGCAGCCTTCTAAGCCAGCTGGCCATTACATTTATTTTCCATTGGCTTTGACAGGTCTGGTTTGCTTCCAAGGCTGCACATAGAACAGCCTGGTTATCATGGATCTGAAGACCTCATTATGAATGTGTAAAAAACCCAGATATGGTAACACAAACACCAGCAAGTGTTGGACAGCTGAGGAAATGTGCTGATGATTTTGATGCCCACGCTGATTTAAATGGACTAGAAGAGATTTAATTTTGAATCACAAAATATTCTGAGTTGGAAGAGACCCATAAAGAACATTAAATACAACTCTTAAGTGAATGGTCTGTATGGGGATGGAACCCCAAATTGCTGTTATTAGCACCACGCTCTAACCAATCAAGATAATCTGTTCCAGAGACAGTCCTTTTATCCTCTCCTGAACAAGTATAGCTTGTAAAAAAAACCCAGGTTGTTATTCATCTGCCTTAAATGTATCTATTGTCCCATGAATATTGCACTTACACCCCTGTAAATCCTTGCAGTTACTGATGTTAGTAAATCTCTTAAAAACTGTAACTTGTAAAAAGAAAAATATTTAATAGCTTGATTTCTAAAATGTTCAAAGATATAACATGAATTAGAGACTTTTGACACATTTGTTCCTTTAGAATACAAAGTGGACATGGAGAAAAATATAGAAAGAACAATTACCATGAAAATTTGCTGGAAAATGCTGTAACAGATGGATTCAGTGACTGTTGAAGTTATATATCGAAGAAATAGAGGGAATAAAGAAAAATCACATTTCCTGACATACAGCTTCCTCTTATGTAATCACAATCATGTGGGACATAGAAGACATAGGAAATGGGTTCTTTGGACTTAGTTTTCAGTTACTACCTGCTTTTCTAATCTTCTCTGGGCAAGAGGCCTATAGCAGACATAAATGTTATTTACAGAACTCAGGATTCTTTTAACACAGAAGAGGGTAAACAAATAGTTATTTACATGAGGTGCATTAATTTTCACCTTGTCCCAAAGCAATTACTTCTTTCTTCTTTATGCTTTCACGGGAAAAGAAAGATGGGGTAGAATGTACAAGCCCTTGTCCTCTGTCACAGGAAGTCAACATTTAAACAGAGAGAGGCAATTTTCTTCTTTCCTTATGGTTGCTTGGGTCTCTTTCCATCTCTAGGTTCCTTTAGCATCTCTTAAGCACTCTGATGTTAGTTATTTGATCTCCATTTCTTTTTATCCTGTGTAACCCTTGCAGACAGTGTGGCTTATGTGCTGGTGTACACAGGATTTTAAAGCTCATTAATAGAAGAATGTGTGACACTGGTCTGACACAGTTTTCCCAAAGATATTAATCACGATGTCTGATTCTGTTTCTTGCAGCAAGGTTCAGGCAGATTAACTGACATCAGTTTTCTCATGTATATACCTATGACAGACTAACAAAAGCATTTAAGAAAAATCCCATTTGAGAAAGGGTGCATACTTTTGTCAAAGGTCTGCTGAAGTTTCACTAAGTTAGAATGGTAAAAATGTATTAGCATCAAGCATGGAGTATTGTGGCTTGCTTTTGACCACAAAGATCACATTACCAAACATCTCACTTATACATGAAGTGCTCTATATGAGGAAGCCTTCTGGAGCAAGAACTTTTGGATCCATAACATGATTCCTTAACAACTTTACTACCACACCATAGTAACTGTTATGGCATGTGATAGATCCATAGAAATCACTGGGATGGTGGGCATTTGCCAAATGGGATATATAAATAAAGAGTGATCATGTCTAGAATGTAAAAGCGGTATAGATTGGAGACTCAGAAAGAACTACAGGACTGTGACAGTGATTGAAAAGAGTGTCTGGAATGATGACTAATATTTTCCAGCATAGATCTGTATACAAGGTTTCAATAAATGTCCTGTAAAATGCTATAGAAAGTGCAGAGACAATACTTTTACTCATCGTTATTGTTACGAGAATTTGTTTGATGGTGTTGGTTAAGCATTTTGAACAATGGCACATTTACTTGCAGTAATACAAAAGTACAGGATGCAGACAGGACAGCTGACCCCAACTGACCAAAGAAACATTCCATGCCATTTAGTGCCATATTCAGCATATAAAGCTGGGAGAAGAAGAAAGCATGGGGGGACATTCAAAGCTGTGGCAAATTCACAAGTCACTGTTATGCGAGATGGAGTCTGGCTTTCCTGGGAATGGNATTCTTGATGATCTAACTGCAGCCTTCTAAGCCAGCTGGCCATTACATTTATTTTCCATTGGCTTTGACAGGTCTGGTTTGCTTCCAAGGCTGCACATAGAACAGCCTGGTTATCATGGATCTGAAGACCTCATTATGAATGTGTAAAAAACCCAGATATGGTAACACAAACACCAGCAAGTGTTGGACAGCTGAGGAAATGTGCTGATGATTTTGATGCCCACGCTGATTTAAATGGACTAGAAGAGATTTAATTTTGAATCACAAAATATTCTGAGTTGGAAGAGACCCATAAAGAACATTAAATACAACTCTTAAGTGAATGGTCTGTATGGGGATGGAACCCCAAATTGCTGTTATTAGCACCACGCTCTAACCAATCAAGATAATCTGTTCCAGAGACAGTCCTTTTATCCTCTCCTGAACAAGTATAGCTTGTAAAAAAAACCCAGGTTGTTATTCATCTGCCTTAAATGTATCTATTGTCCCATGAATATTGCACTTACACCCCTGTAAATCCTTGCAGTTACTGATGTTAGTAAATCTCTTAAAAACTGTAACTTGTAAAAAGAAAAATATTTAATAGCTTGATTTCTAAAATGTTCAAAGATATAACATGAATTAGAGACTTTTGACACATTTGTTCCTTTAGAATACAAAGTGGACATGGAGAAAAATATAGAAAGAACAATTACCATGAAAATTTGCTGGAAAATGCTGTAACAGATGGATTCAGTGACTGTTGAAGGTATATATCGAAGAAATAGAGGGAATAAAGAAAAATCACATTTCCTGACATACAGCTTCCTCTTATGTAATCACAATCATGTGGGACATAGAAGACATAGGAAATGGGTTCTTTGGACTTAGTTTTCAGTTACTACCTGCTTTTCTAATCTTCTCTGGGCAAGAGGCCTATAGCAGACATAAATGTTATTTACAGAACTCAGGATTCTTTTAACACAGAAGAGGGTAAACAAATAGTTATTTACATGAGGTGCATTAATTTTCACCTTGTCCCAAAGCAATTACTTCTTTCTTCTTTATGCTTTCACGGGAAAAGAAAGATGGGGTAGAATGTACAAGCCCTTGTCCTCTGTCACAGGAAGTCAACATTTAAACAGAGAGAGGCAATTTTCTTCTTTCCTTATGGTTGCTTGGGTCTCTTTCCATCTCTAGGTTCCTTTAGCATCTCTTAAGCACTCTGATGTTAGTTATTTGATCTCCATTTCTTTTTATCCTGTGTAACCCTTGCAGACAGTGTGGCTTATGTGCTGGTGTACACAGGATTTTAAAGCTCATTAATAGAAGAATGTGTGACACTGGTCTGACACAGTTTTCCCAAAGATATTAATCACGATGTCTGATTCTGTTTCTTGCAGCAAGGTTCAGGCAGATTAACTGACATCAGTTTTCTCATGTATATACCTATGACAGACTAACAAAAGCATTTAAGAAAAATCCCATTTGAGAAAGGGTGCATACTTTTGTCAAAGGTCTGCTGAAGTTTCACTAAGTTAGAATGGTAAAAATGTATTAGCATCAAGCATGGAGTATTGTGGCTTGCTTTTGACCACAAAGATCACATTACCAAACATCTCACTTATACATGAAGTGCTCTATATGAGGAAGCCTTCTGGAGCAAGAACTTTTGGATCCATAACATGATTCCTTAACAACTTTACTACCACACCATAGTAACTGTTATGGCATGTGATAGATCCATAGAAATCACTGGGATGGTGGGCATTTGCCAAATGGGATATATAAATAAAGAGTGATCATGTCTAGAATGTAAAAGCGGTATAGATTGGAGACTCAGAAAGAACTACAGGACTGTGACAGTGATTGAAAAGAGTGTCTGGAATGATGACTAATATTTTCCAGCATAGATCTGTATACAAGGTTTCAATAAATGTCCTGTAAAATGCTATAGAAAGTGCAGAGACAATACTTTTACTCATCGTTATTGTTACGAGAATTTGTTTGATGGTGTTGGTTAAGCATTTTGAACAATGGCACATTTACTTGCAGTAATACAAAAGTACAGGATGCAGACAGGACAGCTGACCCCAACTGACCAAAGAAACATTCCATGCCATTTAGTGCCATATTCAGCATATAAAGCTGGGAGAAGAAGAAAGCATGGGGGGACATTCAAAGCTGTGGCAAATTCACAAGTCACTGTTATGCGAGATGGAGTCTGGCTTTCCTGGGAATGGCTGAACCACAGGAAGTGGTGAATACCCTTTTAGCTCTCCTCTTTTGCACAGCTTTTGCTTCACCTATGCAACTATTTACCCCAGCCCACAATTTTTCTTACTTTCACCCTTCTGATTCTCTCCCTCATCCTAATGTGGGAAAAATGAGATGTGTAGGCTCAGCTGCTTCCTTGAATTAAGCCAAGATAGTTACTTAGCAAAATGCTAGGCTGACTAGCAAAATGGAATACAGAAAAACAGACTTTAAAGTTAGGAAGGAATCTCCCCCAGATCTCTGTCCAAAAGGAGTAAAGTGATGTAGGTGAGATGATCTACTCATACACATATTAATTGTCTGTCTTTGGATATGGGGATTTTGGGGTCAAGCATAGCAGTGTATGATTGCTACTGAGAGCCCAATCAAGCATTAAGCACAGCAGGTAGAATCAGTAACTTTCAGGATATCTGTTTCACTCTGTACTGTAGGACAGATACACCTTGCATATCATGAACAGTATCACATCACTATAGTGACATGAGCATCTCGTATATTTTAAAAGAAACACTTCATCTGGTCTCTGGCTAAAGAAAGAAGCAGTAACACTGCTAATGCCAATGCTAATGCAAATCTATCTCATACTCTCTTCATCCACATGGAAAGGAACTGCAAATAATTCGTCCCAGGAGCAGTTCAATCAAAATGCTTAGGTCAAATTAACAACATTTACATCTTATTCTGCTGGTGATTATTCAGATCAGAATAAACAAATTTAAGAGAGAATAATTTCAAGTTGGTGCAGAAACCATGTTCTCATTCTGTATCATGATGAAGATGATACAAGAAAAATGTTTCTAATTATCTCATATATATCTACCTGGTGGATATAGATAAGTTAAACATACTGATAATAATTTTCTACATTTGTAACT
Source organism: Notiomystis cincta (assembly GCA_013398075.1). NCBI lineage: Eukaryota > Metazoa > Chordata > Aves > Passeriformes > Notiomystidae > Notiomystis > Notiomystis cincta. The sequence goes on along the minus strand of VZRX01012912.1, from coordinate 11,511 downwards.
GGTTTAAACCTAGACACTACCTTGAAAATTACCAGACACCTTATTGGAAGGATTCTTAATCAGGTTTCCCCATCTCAAATAGCTATGTTGCCTCGCTTGATATTTTCTTGCATTTTAACATTTTATAAATAAAATAAAAGAAATAAGTCTTAATGAGCAGAAGATAATTTTGCCAAGCACATTTGAAACATTTCTGGAAAATTATCAGCCTCATTATTATCCTGAAGGAAATACTCCCCTGAATTACAGCTACCCCATAGTCTGTAGCATTCAAGCTACAGCACTGATAAGGATTAGTAAGAGCTAATCCTAAAAGCAAAGTAACATGAAGCACTCTAGCTGGTGACAGGGCTTCAGACAGCTTCAGACATAACCCCTCCCACTTGAACTGAAAGCTCTGTAAGAGAAGTGCTCCAGGTGAAACCACAGGCACACAGAGGTCAGAGAAAAAGTTCTGGCTTTTTCAGTCAGGACACAATTTGACTGTAAGGATTTCAGTGTTGCTAGTCTCACTGTATTTTCAATATCCTTTCTTCTATTTAGAATAAAGAATTGATGTTAAAAAGCAGAGAGTAAGAACCATATATTATACAGTACTAACCATATTTACATAAAGAACAAAGGAGGATCTGAAAAACTGCAATTCAGTTACTCTGACTTCACTTTCAGAAGAGAAACTGTACTTTCTACGGCCTCATTTATAAACTTTAAAATTGTATGCAGCACAGAACTTAAATTCATTGAGAAAAAAACAAAAACAAAACCAGCAACACTGCTGATATAACAGAGATAAATTTTACACAATGAACATTTTATTTATGTCAGTTTCAAATGAGTTAATGCTGCATCACACAGCAGTTTCACTTACAAGGTCAGACATTAGAAAGTTGCTCACAGTTGGCATTCAAAACAAGAATGGAGGGTGTCAGATCAAGAGAAAACATTTGACTTGTGTAGAAGTAATAAGCCCAGTAGGTATCAATGGCTTGATTTTGTTTACACAGTTTATACTGAAGCCAGTAATTCACAGGCTATCAGAACAAGCTAATAATATCAATGACAAAAAGCCACTCTGGGCTTTCTCCTTTCAAGTCGCTGCCTGGTCTAGCTTTCCTAAACACGGTTCTCAATATCATGCTTTCCTAGATCAAGGCTAAAGTCCTCTGTGTACCAGGCCAAGGTTTATAAAGAGATATGGAAAGGAATAAAGCAGAGGAAGACTCTAAGCACTACCCTAAATGTGGTCTTAAAGGCTAATATTGCTACACCATTTCTACTACAGGAGTTCAGAGGACTGTCAGCACATAAAACAAGTTGAAAATCTCAGCTCAGTTCCCAAAAATGTAGTAGAGATCAATTCTCAGTGGCATTCTTCCTTGACAGTCTCAGGAAGTACCAAACAGTGATAAGCCTTGGAAAGCTCTCTTGACTTACCTCATCATCAGCAGAGGAGACTTCAGGAACTGGTTTCTTCTTTTCCCTGAGTCATATCCCAAATATGAATTGTGTCAAAAAGCATACAACTGTCTACGTGCCTCAAAGGGCCTTTGCTTTTCTCACCAAAGGGGAACACATTTTCCAGCAAAATTTCATCCACTGTGAGACTTTACCCAGAGACAGGGGCCAGACTGTGAGGTGACAATGTAGTATTTGCAGAATCCACAATCTACAGTCTAGTGGAATTTATGGGGTACTGCAAACATACAAACTGCATGGAAATGTTTCACTAGAGCCAGCTGAGTAGGTCATGATCAGAGATAACAACGTTCCTAATTCAGCTGATTCTATTCTTTCACCTCAGCACTTGGGTGCTTCTTCTATCCTTAGAGAGATCCTTTCTAGGACTACAGGTGAAAAGCTGAATCTAACCCAATTAATACAACCAAAGTGCAATGTCTCAACAGATTACCTCTTCTGGTTTTTCAAAACTGAAAGCCACACTTTCCACTGCTTTTCTGCCATATTACAGTCTGTTTATCTTTAGGAAATTCATTACTTGCTGTCTACTTTCTACCCAACAAATGTTTTCTGAATTGTAGGACAGAAATGGGGTGGCTGATTTAAAATACCCTCTATTATAAATATATATGGTTAAAATAATGTTAAATTCCCCATCTGCATTCTTGAATAAGTAGAATCCCTATTGGCAGGTTTTCCAGAGGTCATCCTCTGACTTTCAACTCCTGATTCATGACATGAATTCAATCAGTATGGTAATTTTCCAAGTTTCAGTTTATATTGTTGGCAGTCAGCTGTCTATACTGTTGTGTCATCTTCCCTTCAACCAATATTCACTGAGTATGTATCAATGAATGCATTTTTCCCATGAAAATATTATCTAAGCAGTCAGCTACTAAGAAGTCCAGTCTTGTAAACTTCATACATCTCAATCAGACTGAAATAAAATAAAGCAACAAAATAAAAAGGACCAGATTACATAAGAGAATGGAGGATTTATATTATCTAAATACTCATATAAAATTAATTTGTATTATTTAAATACTACTACCTAAATTAAAATCCTTAGTTCACAAATTAATGTTAGTTTATGACTAAAAGTACATGTCACTACTGATATTGGTATTTTGATAGGCTGCTTTTGAAGGTCTAATCCTGAACCTCTGCGACACTCATCCTTACCTCACTTACAACCCTATTTTTGTTTCTCACAGATGCTAAAAAATACCAAATCAAGAGTACAAAGTCACATAGATTAAAAGCAGTAAAATCTGTGTTTTCCTTTTCCTGTTGGAGAAATTGAAACACTTATAAAAATAAAAGCTAAATTTCAGGAGAACAACTCAGTCCCTGTAGCTACAAACAAATAGCATTGAAGTCTTAGAATCAAACAGGCGTCTCCTGCTGAAGTGATGCACAAGGTCAGCCAGTTAGCTACTGTTAAACAGTTTAAAGGTGTTATGCAAATTGTGTAATGTTAACAGTCTTCATATAATGAAAAACAGTGTTTGTCAGCAGTTAGAAGTACTTTGACCTTTTGAAGTGGCAGGTTTTAACAGGAGCAAAAATAGCAGCAAATACAGTTTTGAAGACAATCAAAACTGAAAAGAGGTATGAAGTAAGCAGTGTGGCTAGTGTTAGACAGCTTTCATGTTAAACTTTTGGAAAGCTTCTTGAGGACTTGGCTTGCTGTATAAAATGAAAATATTCTGTTTCTTCTTTAACTCAATTTCTCATTCTTCT
>VZRX01012911.1:42481-98761 GCA_013398075.1 Notiomystis cincta | reverse complement strand
GTGTGTGTTTGTGTGTGTGTATGCGCACCTTATTCTAATAATGGTTTTAATACCACGGATGTTGTTCAGTTACTCTGTGAACAGGTTTGTCAGTGCATAGGACGGAGTTACGCATTGGATTCTTGTTCTGTCAGGGCTTCAACTGATTCCAACAAAGCAATGACAGTATCTTGAGACAGACTCAGAAGTAGTCTTTCCTCTTTTGGGGGGCTTTTTTTCCTCTCTCTCCAAACAACAAAGAAATGCATCAATAAGATATGCCATCTTTCTTTTCATAGACTTGTACTATATATTCAGAAAATTACAGAGGGGTATGTGAGAGTTTTACCAGGCAGGCATTCTGTGCCCTGGTCTCTGTATGTGATTGTGTAGAGGATGATCAGTGAACTCTGGTTGCAAACAATGTAGGGAATACAACAAGGAATACAGTATGTGTGCCATGCTTTACCAAGGAATCCTAAACAGATGAGGCAGAAACAATATGTGGGAGAAAATTTGTAATGTATAATACATTGCTGCTGATTAAACTGAGGAAGGGCAAATGAAGACTTTGCAGAGTGATCATTAATTCTTTACGAAACTTACAATTTAATTTAATTTTATTCTATTTTAGAGATAGAGTGATTGGCCTGATGATGACAGCTTGTGACCTGTGTTCTGTGACAAAGTTGTGGCCAGTTACCAGACTGACGGCCAACGATATCTATGCGGAGTTCTGGGCTGAGGTACGTTAATTCTTTTGTTTACTCTCCTCATAAATGGAAGCATCCAGGAAGGAAAAACCCAACTATAAGTATTTTTATCAATATCTTGGTGTGCTTGTTTTAAAGCGAGTTCATTGGTGCATGCATGTGTGCATTGCTTACTCTGAAGCTATTTAAAGAGCTGAGTTAGCTATCTAATTTTCAGGCAGTGTTTTTTCTCTCTGTTCAAGATAATGTAAAAAGTATGTCCTAACATTAGGTGACCAAGCAACAGAACATAGAAGAGGTCAGTAACTGTAGTCACTAATTGTAGATTTTATAGAAATGCAAAATATAAAATCAGCTTCCAGGTCAGCTGACTTGAAACATACTTATAAAGCTATAGTGTGAGTATAGAGTGGAGTTATGCAGCTTTAGGAGATAAGTTGTATTTTCAGAACTACTATTGCACCTGTGTATGACAAAGTGGTTTTCTTTTCTGTTATGCACCCTGTGGAATCTTGCAGTATTCAGTGGCCTTATTTCTGTTTAACACAGGCATAAAATAGAGATCAGGCCATGGAGTTGATATAGCATGCACATAGTGTGGAGATTGTTACCCTGCCTGTTGCATGCTCATTATGAAATTCCAGATGTGTGCTTCTTGTGGGTGTATTTCGTATTCATGTGTTCTTGTCCTCTTAATTATAAACAGCTCAGACTACAAAAAAAATTTGAAAAATGCTGACTGTATAAGCTCAAAGATCTTTCAGTACTCACTTTCTGAAATGCCTGCACTGGAAAGTGAATGTTCTTATGAGTGGTATAACAGAGGTATAATGTGGACATGCCTCAGTGATTACATACTCAACTGTTTTGCTTATAAGTGAAAAGACTTTTCAATGCAAATCTTGTGAACTCAGTGGAGAACAAAGGATAAATTTATTTTCCATACTCAAAAATAGTTAAGATGGAATTACAGGCATAATTGCGCCTGTCCAGATGTTAATTTTTTTGTAATCCAAGGATGAATTAATAAAGGTTGATGTTGATATATTGATATTGATATATATTGAAAGTATGAAATTTTTGACAAAGAAGGCATACTGTAAATGCATCTGGCTTACTCAGCTTTTCCTTGGATGGGTGAGTTGTGTTCTCCTGGTCATTGCATTATGGTACTTTAAAGAGATATTTTGAAAGATGAGACTAACTGAACAGATAGAGCAGAATAGAATTATTTCTTTGGGTTTAGTCTTCCAGTTGCTTTTTATTATGGAGACACACTTGGAAACAAGGAAAATGTGTGTACATTGACTTAACAGCATCTACTATTTACATTATCACTTAGGTGAATGTACAAAACGAGCTGTCTCCTTGGGCATTTTTCTGAGATTGCCTCAGAGTGATACTACATGTCATTTTAAATTCTGGATTTTTAGATTGACATAGAATAGAACATGGAAATTAATTCAGGTCTCAATAGTCTTGTTTTTGTTTTCTTAATCTCTCTCTCTCTACTTTTCTCCAGGGCGATGAAATGAAGAAAACAGGTATTCAACCTATTCCTATGATGGACAGAGATAAGAAAGATGAAGTCCCTCAGGGTCAGGTATGAACTCTGTTAGTAAAATGGTACTTGTTTATACATAAAACATGTATGGAAAAAACATTTCATTAGTGAATATTGCATTTGAAATTGGGTTATTCAGACTGCTGAATTCTATGTTCTGCATGCAACGATGTTATTCTTTAAAGTAGCAGTGGAAAACTTGTTTTCAAATTTTTTGCTTACCTGACAATGTGCTCTTCGTTGTCATCACTTTTTCCTTTCTTTAGACTTGTAGCTCTAGCTAAAATCACAATCACCTTGAATTTTTACAAGTGTCAATAACGCTTTTTATCTTAGTAAGTGGTTGTTTCAGCCCTTAGCTAGTGTCCAAAGGAGGGTAAGAGAGATGGTGAAGGGCCTTGAGAAGAAGCTTCATGAGAGGCAGCTTGAGGTCATTTGGTCTGTTCAACCTGGAGAAGAGGAGACTGAGGGGAGACCTCATTACAGTTTCAATTTCCTTGTGAAGGGAAGAGGACGGGCAGGCAATGATCTCTTCTCTGTGGTGACAGTGACAGGATCTGAGGGAGTGGCCTGAAGTTGTGTCAGGGTAGGTTTAGGCTGGATATTAGCAAAAGATTCTTCATCCAGAGGATGATTGGTCACTGGAACAGCTCCCCAGGGAAGTGCTCACAGCAGCAGCCTGACAGAATTCAAGGAGCATTTGCACAATGCTCTCAGGCACATGGTGTGACTCTTAGGGATTGGACTATGCGGGGTTGGACTCATTGGTCCTTGAGAGTCCCTTCCAGCTCATCATCATCAAATTCTGTGATTTTCATTGAGTCAGAAGGTCTAAAGGGTGACTGTATCTGATGTCCCATTTTACTTTTTGATAGTTATAGAGTAATCTCCTTTTTCCACTGAAATAATATAGTCACCCTTAAAAACAAATAAACAATAAGAAAAGAAAAAAAACAAAACAAATGGAAAGAAAATGATGAAATAGTATGGATGAGCAGGCATCCCATCTGTATGTAGCCTTGCCTTCTCAACAGCTGCAGTTTCTTTCTGTTGGTTGCACTGTAAGTATTTCATCTCACAGTGTGGGATTCACAGCTCAGAAAATGTATCTTATTTTTATTTAAAGTACACATAGGACCTGCTTACATAGCAGTATGGGAGGAATCTTTGTGCTGAAGAAGACAAGAGCTGCTCTTCAATTTCTGAATAAGGATCAAAGCTTGGACTATTAAAAAATGAAAAATTATTAAATGCTTTGGTCATGTTACAATATATAGTATTGCACTAAAAGGCATTTAAAAATTCTGCCCAAAGGAAGGGATTATAGTGCACTATTGTAACTTTCATAAGAGTCTGGGATAAATGAGTGATGTTATAATGAATCTGAATGCAATCTGTCATCCTTGATAATATATAAGTAGCATTTTCTAAAAATTTCTTCATGTCGTGACAATTCAGTTGTGACACCGTAGCCATCATAGACCCCTAAGCCTGTATGAGTCAGATATCATTAAAAATGTGCTCATTTGGTGTTCCCTAAATATGATAATGGCAAAAATACATTATTGAACTGCATACATGAGAAGAAACTGCAAATCAATTATTGACAGGGCACACCATTCACAAATGTGCAAAGCTCCCAGGATAAAGTACATTGAGCTATGTAATGAATGCCCTGGAGGACATCAGAACAATTCAGAATCTGACCATATTTTGTGAATGCTGCACAACCTTCCTTTTTTAAAAAATAAAATCATCACATGAATAATGTTTGCAGAAATGTCTCTAACATCTCCACCTACTTCCCACTGCTACTGACACCAGACACCAAACAGGTAGACATATCCTGAACAAATGAAATGAACCAATTGAATAATAAAAGGTTCTGTAGAAAACCCTACGTGAAGCAGCCATATCAGTCATAAAAGAAAGACATGCAAGCAGCTTGTAATTATCAAAGATTTCACTGTTGCTGCTTATTTTAAAGTATTTGGATATTAAAAGAAGATGCAGAAGTGAGTAACTAATATAAGAAGTAATTAAGTAAAGAGCTTTGAACTAGCTGGTTGTTAGCTTCTAGTGTGTAGTTTGGCAACAATTTAACTATTTTTTTCATTCTTGTTTTTCATAGATTGGGTTCTACAATGCTGTAGCCATCCCATGTTACACCACCCTTGCACAGATCTTTCCTCCAACTGGGCCACTACTCCGAGCCTGCAGGTGAGTAAATGTGCATAGCTCATAGCTTGGTCTAAGAAAAAGCAAGAGTGCTTTGCAAGTTTGTCTGGAAATACAGACTTTTAATTTTAGAATTTGCATGAACATTAACAGGGATACACATTTCACATTAATCTATGCAGAAACATAGAGGTGATAACTATGTCTGGGACTATCCACTGTAGATCTACAGACATAGCTGATTAAAATGTGTTGGATGCCAAAAGCATTTAGAGGGAAACAGTTCAGTGTTTATACATCCCTGTCTGCGCTGGTTCAGTGCAATTTCCTTCTGTGTCCTTTTTACTTCAATGTGGTTCTCACAACAAAAATTTCCTAGTATTCTCTTTAAAAAAAAATGAGTTTAGCATGTGGTTTTATTTCATATCAGATAATTTGTATTAAAAACTAGAAAAAGAAGTATCCAGAAAATATTCAGTAGTAGATAGCATAGGAGTAGTAACATTGGGGTGTGGGAGAGGCAAATGTAACTTTCTCCTATAACACAGTGGGTATGGAGCTTGGGTTGTTCTGGAAAAGAGGCAAGAATCCTTTAACTCTTGGCTGCTTCTACACTTGAATGATGATGGCTTTGTAGATAGTTCTGTCCTGTAATTTTATCCTGGGCCTTAGCAGTCTTTCCTGAAAAAAATTCTGCTGAAACCAGTCTATGCTTCATGAAAATGCTCCAGTTTCAAGTTAATCCATATTTTCTAGAAAAACCTAGTTGTTTCATAAAGTGCCAGCAATCTCTAGTCACATTGAGTTGTTAAAGGTCTGATTTTCTATGCTCTTACTAATACTCTCTCGTACTTTTGTTCTCTTGTGGTCCTTAAATTCTGTCTTACATTGAGCTTTTTCTTTGTCCTGTACGGCACAGCTACCTTCTCTGTCACTTTCCTGGTCTTGTGGACTAAATTGTTTCTGTTAAGTAACAGACAAATGCCTTGAAATTAATGTAGTAGTTAGCAAAACAATTTATTTCATACACTAACACTCTTTCATATAGCAATGAGAAGAATATGTAGGTCTATGTCAGTGGTACAGTGAGTATCTAGGAGCCATCAGTAATAGTCAGCTGCCCCTAAGTACTACTACTGGGCATGGCTATGCAACTCTTAGATGGATATGGAAGGAATATTCAGGATTAGGGACTGTATCTCTTTAGTTATTACATTAAGGTGGCTACAGATGGAATTTTGTTTAGTGTCTATGCTTTTGGAAGAGTAGATAAAGACAAACAGGAGAACATAAAGAGATGAAGGAATGCTTTGAGATCTTAGTTGAGAGAGACTAAATAAGGTATTTAGTTTATCCAAGAAAATCTTAGAGTCTCAAAATGGTTTGGGTTGGAAGATCCCTTGGAAGAGATCATCTAGTTCAGTCTCCCCTCTGTGGGAATGGACATCTTCCCCTAGAACAGGGCCCAGACCTTCATGCAACCTGGCCTTGACCACTTCCAGGGATATGACATCCATAGCTTCTCTGGGCAACTTGTTCCAGTGCCTCATCACCCTCACAGTAAAGACTTGATCAAAATCAAGTTTTTATTCCACTTAATGGAAACTGTAGCTTAGAGAGGATAGGTTGAGTGCTTAACACAGTGTCTTTTACAGGAGCAGCAATCTGGAAAGACACCTATCTTTTGATTTCTGGCCACATGGATATTCCAATGAGGCTTATTTGCACAAGTGGCCTGTTCTGCTTGGTGGTTCATCTTTTAGAACTCAGATGAGGATATTTAAAGTTGGATTGTGGATATCAAACACCCACATAAGCATGTGCTCTAGATAAAGGTTCTCCCTAATTCTGAAGATCAAGCATGACTATCTTTTCAATAACTGGTTTCTCTGTAGAAAGTGTGATATCTGAAGTAAAAGCAATGACTCTTGGCAGAGATTTTATGTTATTTTTTTCTGTTCCAGAAATTATGCTTGTTGTTTGTAATTCAAATTGTTAGAGTGATACTTCTGAAAGCTACACTGGCACAGTCTCCACACTGGATAGAGCCTGTTTGTACAGACAAGTCCCTGTCTTGCTCTTGTGTATTCTTTAATTTAGATTGTGCCAAGGCAGAACTGGAATGTAGATGTGTAGATAATGTCTCTGCAGGACTAAAGAGCTTCTTAAAAATCCACACCCTGACATAAAGTCTTCTGAGGAGCAGTTTGGTAGTCTTATCTTAGCTTTGAAATTACCCCTCTGCTTTGTCTTTCAAGAGAATGAAGAGGAAGTTTGAGGGTTAAGACTTGGAGATGGAGAATAGGAAATCAGACCAGAGATATAACTTCAGGTGCCTAGTTAGAAAAAAATTGATGTTATTGCAGGGTCTAGAATACTCCAGAGTGTTTCAAATGACTGATTTTTCACTACACTTTTGTTTCTCCTTTATTTTTGATGGGAAACTGTTAGTCAGTGTGATCAGAGGCATGCAGCCTCATCCTTGTTTGGTGTTTCCGTAGTTGCTGACTGAACCAATTTTGATATCACCCCTTCACCAGCAGTGCTCATTCTTGGAACACAATATTTAAGTTGCTGTGTCCTTCAGTTCTTTGAAACTCAGACACCAGCTGCAAATAATAGCAGTGGAAGCAGCCAAGGCAGCATGTCAGCATCAAGGCTTTTATTTTTAGAGCCTCTCTGGGCATTTATCCAGACATTAGGAGCCAGAGCTTCATTGGGAGCTCAAAGGCAAATGAATCATATTATCTATACCTTACAAAAAAGAAAATAAAATATCCAACATGGATCTCCCTAAAATAAGGTAGAAGCAAACAGTCTAGAAGGTTTTCTTGTCTCATAATCTCATAATTTTTTCCATATTTTTAAATGCTTTCTTATCGTTCTCCGTAGATCGAAACTGTAAGCCACCTGTTTTACAGTGTTCAGAATAAGTCCTATGTAAATTTTGTAACCCATGTTCTCAGTAGGCCTACCAAAGTATAAATATATGGTAGTGTATCTATTTGGAGAATGAAGTGATTTATTTTTTCCTTTATTTCAGACCAAATAATTAAAACTATTTTCCTTGTGCTTTGGGGTCTCTCAACTCTTGCTGAAATTGATAGAATTTAAAAATATTTTGGCTACAATTCTCATCACTTTCCCAGTTCCAGGAAGAAGACAGAAATAGTGATGGTTTGTTTTTTTCTGATCCTTAGTGTCTGATTGTATTAGCTGAGGTTCAATGCCATATTAATGCTGGCTTCATAACTTCCAGTTGGTCTGAAGCACTGGCAGAGCATTTTCCTGCAGAAAATGATGTAGGTGTTACCCTAAAGGACACCAGCTTTCTTTGGTAGACTTCATCAGATCCTGCCTTCCACCACCCCTAGAAAATGCAACATTTTCTCTTATTACCTGTATGCTGTGCTTTCAGATCAATATTTGCTGGTTTAGCAAATGTTTTGGCAAGGCTGTGACATAAAAACCAGAAGAGCTCTGGCACATAAATTCTGGGTAATATCCTGGTATGACACATATCATGGGAGACCTTTTACTGCTGTTTGTTTACCAAAGGCTTCCAAGAACTTCTGCTTTAGTAACCAGGGATCTGACCATATGGAAAGGAAGCAGTTGGGTTTGCTCTCTTTCTCTCTGTGTTTGAAGACTGAATGCTGAGATTTGGCCATAGGTTGCAAGGCCTGTCATCAACATAGACTTCCCAGTTGCTGGAGTGGTACTGCTGTAGAGGCAATAAGACTATGGTTTTGTAACCTCTTCAGATCACTAGAACATTACCAGCTTAATTTCTCATCATTTTATGGCTTGTGAACCGAATTTTGAATTTAAGGGTTGCCAGGCTCTGACACACTAAAATTTATGTCTCGAGGAAGGAATCCCTTTAAATGTAGTAGATTGATAATATGATTACTGCAATAATAATTGAAAATTGATACTATGATCTTGGCATGCAACATTTTATATACTGTCAGGCAGCCCATGTGCAGGAGTTTCAGAAAGCTTAATGTGCTCCTGTGGTTTCCAGTGAGGGGAGCTTCCTGGCAAAAGTCCTGATCTCTCTGCTGGTTTTGAAGGGGCTGAAGTAAAATCTGATGTAGTAAAATCCCTGAATTACAAAATGTGAAAGTTGCTTGTCTCTAAACTGCTGTTTCAGAGTCTCTGCAGACATGTCTCTCTTGGGTCACAGCTGGGCTTTCCTGCAGCCATGAGGATTAAAATTCGTCATGGAAGCAGGTGGTAGCCTTTAGCTTCAGGGCTTGCCTTGGGGAAGGAAGGTGTACTGTAGGCTAGGATAGTGTTAACATGGATATGAGTCAGACAGAATTACAAAATAGGATAACTGAAGATGAAGGCTGAAATAATGTATAGATGATAAAAGCTTGATGACACACCGGTACTAATATAAATATACTTACATAAATATAAATCTCAAAGTACTGTGCAGCAGACATTATTGTGAGGAAGAAGTAATTCCCAGTAAACTTATGAACAGTGTCTTACCTTCAACTTTTTTGTATCTCCAGAGACAATCTTAACCAATGGGAGAAAGTAACAAGAGGTGAGGAAGCCTCTATATGGATTTCTTCTCAATCCCTTGCTCCTGGGACCTCAGATTCTCTTCCAGTGAAGATTGATGACTGAACAGCAGCAGATTGCTTTAACCTGAAAAGCGCCCCTTCTTGTTTGGGGATTGTTTTTTGTTTTGTTTCATTTTTATTTGGAAAAAAAAAAAAAAGGAAAAAGGAAAGCTACAAAACACTAAGAAGTAGACCTGCNTTCTTGTTTGGGGATTGTTTTTTGTTTTGTTTCATTTTTATTTGGAAAAAAAAAAAAAAGGAAAAAGGAAAGCTACAAAACACTAAGAAGTAGACCTGCCTAGGAGGGTAACACTCATGGAGTTACCTCAGCTAAGTGACTGGCAGCCACTCTCCTGACCTACACCCGTGACACAATGTAAACAGAGGGAAAATGACAACCCAGATGTTTTGGAGTCAGCTATCAAAAGAGAATTTACAACTTGTGAATATAAAAGACTGGCCTTATCTCATGGGCTACATTGCTGAGGCCTTAATTTAAAACTGATGGGGGTGGGGAGGGAATCTTGTGGGGTACTTCTAAATTGTATCTTTCTAGTAAGGGTTTCAATGGTACTTTTATTATACCGTACTGTGGCTGGCTTTAACACCAGTGTCACTTGGGAGTTCTTGGCTATAAATAGAACAATTTACCCATTGCTATTGTGAATGTTTATGTGTGATCTACTTGTAATCAGTTTGAACTCCAGCAGAACCCTTGGAGACTATAATTTATGCTTAGGTTACAGTGAATTCTCTTGCTGCAAACTAAAGGAAAACCAACATTCAGGTTAAAGTTTTAAAGTACTTCATTAAGCATCATGATGCCAATTGTCTGTCATTCACAAGGGAAATGTTGATAGAACTAGTGATGGTGCTTTGTTCTTTAGGATGTTTTATAAACCTAGACAACTCCTCCCTTAAAACACTGGAAGTACTGGATAATTATCTCCGATATGAGAGGGAGTTTCAGGTTGGAGTTTTTGTATCCATAGTGACAGAAATATCAGATTAAAATTTAAATGTGATAGCAAAGATTTCCTTCCCTAGCTCACAATTAAGTAAAGTCATCATTTTTATTTCTACCTACTGAGCTGTATTTTAAAAGGTATTGGAGACATACCTCTGAAGTATGCTATCTGCTGGGAACAAAAGCCTTGTCAGAAAAGTCAGGACTGATAAGAGAGATTGTGATACCATCACAATAAATCAAAAATGTGTTTGTATTGACTAGCTTTTGTGTTGCACAGTAACACTGCATGTCTTCTACTGCGTTTTCCCCCCGTCCCAAGATGAGTGAAATTAGGAAACTTCTCCATTTGTCTGTTTGTTTTTTCCCCTAGTTAGTGAGATCTCCAGGTTTAGAAATGCCTTTCTTAGTGAAAGAATAGCTGACTGAAGAAAAGTACACTAAATGGTGTGTTTACAGTTCTGTGCTGACTTAGGCCTCAGCCTTAGAAACTTATGCACAGACTTACACGAAATGCCACTCTTAAATTTAGTGCAATTGTACAGAGTATGTTTCACAACACTTAATTTGCCTTTGTCTTTCTCTTAGAAATAATGAGAAAAAAATCTTCGTAGTGATCCACACAGTAGGTGAAAACACAGTCTTTGCATACCTTTCACATACAGCCTATACTGCATTATGTGCTTTTTCACAGATAATGCACTCTTGTAGAGGTTCCGTGATGACATGGCCATTATGTAACAGCAATGAGTAATGGTAGTGATCTAAAGGCAGAACACAGCTTCTCTTTCTCCATCTCCTGTCTTTTGGGCTCTATTGCTCTTATAGGCATGTCAGCTTTTGGGTTTCATGTGAACAACTTGGCCTCTTGAGTTTTGCCTTCTGTTATGGTCGAGCACATGCCAGTATCTGTATATGTGTACAGTACGTGATCCGTAGTCGCATAATGTATAAATGCACCTAAGCCTTTGCTGTACATAGAGATCCCACAGGCTGAGAAGTCAGTATGAAGCTATCTTATTTGTATGATGCATGTTACTTAGCAACAACCCCATCATTTTTTTTTTGCAGTTTGCCTTACCAGTTCTAAGTGCAGAAATTCTTTGGTAATTACAGCAAACTGGTTTGGAACTGAAAAAGAGCAAAAACAAAACAAAACAAAACAAAAAAACCACCAAAAACATGGCAGGAAACAATTACACCAAAGTAGAATGAATAATATCTCATGCTGTGTCCTCTGCTTTCCTCCTTAGCCATTCTGTTTCAGCTAAATAATGCAGATGCAACCTTTCATCCATGGTTCCTAATTTACAGGAAAATTATCTAAATTTATGGTGACTACAAAAATGCTCTGAAATTCAGAAACCCAACAACTGGATGGAATATTTTCCTTTGTGGGTTAAGTATATTTGCTTAAGCATATTTATATTAAATATATTGGCCATTATTTTCCCTTTTTTTTTTTCTTTCCATTTAAAAATGCTGATCTTAAAAGCATTGCAAAAGTATCCCTATTCACACTATGTCTGTGTGTATGGAAAGCTTTTCATTCATCTTTTACTCACTGACTGTAAAGATCATTTCATTAGCTCTGTTTCTTACCATTACAAATGTTTGGCAGTATCACACATGATGTTATGTTTCGAAGTTTATGAGTACTGATAGAGAGCGTGTTTCCCTGGCAAATTTGTCAAATTGGCAACAAGTTGTTCTATTAATGTCTCAAGTGAATCAGCTACTGTTCCTAATATAGAACTATCCAAACCACTTAAAATATATGTTTTCTATAGTATAACATCTACTAGAATTTTTAAAAATTGGCTCCAGTATCTGTGGTTTGGTTTGATTCCCTGGTGTATAAAAAGAGAAAGGTCATGACAAAATATTACTCCTTGTTAGAACCTAGACCAACAAAAATAGTCATGATGAGCTGCTTTTTTTAAGAAAATGGAGTCTGTCTTAGCATCTGCAGAGTACACATTCATATGTGTAAATATATTGTAGAAAAAAGACTCGTACCTGCACTTCCAAAGTCAAACCCACCAAAAATTAGAACTTTGGAGCTGCATTTGAATTTCATGATTCAAAGATATGTTGAGATTTAATTGTTCAAAGTTCTGGAGTCAAACTCACAATTGAGTAAGACATCTAAGTTTGTATGACATCTGACTCATTAAGTTAAGTTGTCAAAAGTCATTCCTCCTTGCATTTTTATCCTACTAAAATTGATCTTGCCCGAAAGAATGTTTCAAAAGCTTAACAGATCTTTCCTTTCCTAGAAGTGTTAGATTTTATATTCCTAGAATTGTGTTATTCTTGAAAATAATTCTAGCTGCTTTTCCCTCCACAGTCTAGTAAAGGTAAAAGCACTGTTTAAAGTTGTAACTGAGCATTCCTAATATATTATGAAATGGTGTCTGAAAGGTATGCACTAAGTGAGAAAAATAGTTGACATAGCATGATACTCATGTGAGATGTTGCATATTTTATTACAGCATGACAAATTCCATTATTACAATTAATCTATGAATTTTGCATGCTTTTGCAACATTCTACTGTAATGGTTCAATTCATGGAAGTAATTTTTTTTTCTGTAAGTGAACATTAGAGAAATTAAATAGGTTTTTTTTAGCTGGATTATACGATCAAGCATATTAAATTGGAGGGTACATGCAGAGTGGAATTCATCTTTCTGTGTGGCACAGATTTCTTTCCTGTGTTTAAACTTAAAACAGTGTGATCAGTTTGCTGTGACTGCACTTAGGGCATTTAGTGTTGAAATTGTAGGAGTATCAAAAAGCACTATTCATGTTAAAAAATAGTGATTATTACATGCTCAAATCAATCATGACCCTCTTGAAATAATGCATTTGCCTCAAACACTGTGATATTGGACCAGTTCTGTGAAGTGGAACAATTAATTTATTCATTCTAAACACAGAAAAGGCTTTCTGCACACTACTACAAGGAAGTTCATGTTCAAACTTTAGGTTATATATCCCAATCTAGCAAAGGCACATCATAACTTTTGTTTGCTTTCTGACCAAAAACTGTGCTCGATTGTAATACGGGTGTATACTCTGTCAAAAAAACCTAAAATAATGGACTGCTTTCTAGGGTAGATCAAACTGATTTGTAGAGTAGTTTCATAAATATTCCAAATTCAGGTTGGGCTGTTATGTGGAGAAGAAAGAACTTCAAGGTAACAACATTCAACTTTACTACATTTAGTGAGCTGAAAAATTTGGTTTATATATATATATATATATTTACACACACATATATATATATATGATACATATAAACTATCTTTGTAAAAAAATATGCAAGTGCAATAATTTAAAGAGGTCTTAACTTTGCATTTATAAATTATAAATACTGTACATGGTGTGTAATTTTTTTCATGTATTCATTTGCAGTCTTTGTATTTAAAAAACAAACCTAAACCTTTACTATTACGTTTGTACAATAGAACAGTAAGCATTTATTATGATATAGTTAAGTTGTAAATAAATTCACAAACCAAACAGCCAGTACATATGCATATATGGGTGTCCTATTGTGAAACCTGTTTTTGCTTTTACTGCTGGCTTTAGCACAGCAAGACGACTTCTGTGGATATGTAATTATACATATAAATATATGTATGATACATAAAATATATTTAGAAATGTTCATAATTTTAATGGATATATCTATACATATACTTTGGTGTGAATATTACTGAATACAGAGTTTTTTAATATTATTTTTCATGTTTATTTTTGCTATTATTGGGAGTGCAAGTGAGGGATGGGAATGTGTGTGCATATATGTTTGTTTATACCAGAAGTAAATGCAGCACAAACATAATGGAGTCTTTTGAATAGGCAGTGCTTGTTGTTCTCTACATTTGTAGTTTACTACTCATGGCACATTTTTTCAACATAAGACTGTTTTTCAGTGTAGTTTTTTCACCTATTTCAGGTTCATGTTGTCACAAACTGTGAAGGGATCTCCTTTTCCATTTGCCCTACCTTGGTGTTGACTGACAACTTCCACACAGATCCTTGCTTTGCCACTGTCTAATGTCAGTGCAGCTGATATAGAATCATTTGTTACCTTTGGGAGTTACCAAGATACTCAGATGCTGAATTGCAAACAAGTCCTGCACCCAAATTCATAAAGTCTGGTCCAAAGCAATACAGGGCTTTAACATTTGCCAACACCCTAAAAATACAAGGTAGGTTCAGAGAACTGTAAAGCAAAATTCTGAGCAACACATTAAAAATAAATTAAAAAATAGCTGAAAAAAAAAAAAAAGGAAAAATAATCCTGTGTTTCTCCACTTAATATATACTCTTGTGACCAGTCCTTACAGAAAGTCCTGTTTGCTTCAAGGGCCAGCTTTTGTGATGAGAGAAAAACTGCACTGACATTTACTGCATTTTTTAGTGTTTGTTCATTAAATTTAAAAAATTCTGAATTATTTTGAGGGAGATGCAATAGAAGTGGAACATTTCTCTAAATATGATTAATTTAGTACTTTCCACCTCTTTCGGTATTGTTGGCAAAGATCTATAGGCTGATGTCAATTAATGACTTTCTGGACAAGATTTTAAAATTGGCAGCAGTCGATTACACGCTTTTCCATATTTTTCTGCTTGTTGTGTAGATTTAGCTCTTGTAGCACAGCATGGTGCTTTGCCATTGATGGTCACTGTCCTTTTTGTGTGCTTTCCTTAGCATTTTTGGCCCTTTGACTTTGAAGAACAACATCAGAAACTTACAAAAATCAAGCCTGGGTATATTCCCTTGCAGATAATGAAAAATACAAATGTAAAAGCACCTTAACTTAAGCTCATTGATGTTTATGGAAGAAATGAGTATTGCTGTTGGTTTTGAGGAACTTTGAATTTGTCCTTGAATATCCAAGAGCTCTGGGACAGAAATACCAATGGCTTTCACCTGTTCAACAAGTATTGGAGATTACTGTTGCACTTATTTTGCTGAAGACATTTGCTGAGGGTGAAATTCCCCTTCCTCAATCTGTAGTCCATCTTCCTGAGGTTAGGGAGAAAAGGTTTTTGCAGTGCGTTTCAGAAGCACTCTGGAAGCTGCTTACAAAGATTAAAATCTTTGTCTCAAGAATGAGTTACAGAGAAATGCATCAGAAGGTAGCTCGTGTGTGCATTATACCTGTTGTTTAAAAGCCTAAAAGAAAGGAGGTCTGAGACTCAAGAAATATAAAAAGAATGAATTATAGCAGGTAAAGCTTTTCTTTCCTTTTTTTTTTTTTTAACTGCTGGCAGGACTAAATTATTTTCACCATATCATCTGTTAACATGCAGCTGGCATTAATACTTTTTCTTTTTTACAGCATTTTAAACCCTGTGAATACAGGTGAGAATATGTTTGTAGTGTTCCTATAGCTGTATTTCTGCTGCTTTTAGAAACATCGGTTGTTAATACATGCTACTTAATAAGCCCATCGGAAATGGAAAAAAAATAGATTTGTAAAATAAAAAACAAACACTCTCCCTTTCCCCCCAAGAAAAGCAAAACAAACAAACAAACAAAAAGCAAATAAAATAAAAGGAAGGAAAAAAACCAGACAAAATCCTTTTGGAAGCAAATAAGAAAGTCAGTAGCTGTCAGAAGCCTCTGAAAACATTACTGTCAATGTAAGTAGCAGTAGTAGAATGTGGTACAGTGATGAATATGGATAGTTTTGATGAAGTTCATCATAAAGAACAGAAGTGGTATGATAACTTATGTTAATTTCCAGCTAGTGAAGTCCAAGTTGTTTTCTGCTACTGTCCTATGGAAAGAAAAGCATATTCAATATCAGGTGTATTTTACATCTTGAGACAAAAAGAAAGCCACCTTGCTGAAAAAAAAAAAGAAGTGTATTTTCTCATGTGAGCAGTATGGGAAAAAGGCCAGAAAGATGTGTTTTTAACATGAAAATGTACTGATGCTGGAAGAGAAGAATGTTCATTTGGAAAGAAAATGGACATCTGGTACAATTCTACTTATGGACTTGAAGGAGCAAAGTTGTTCTGTCACAGATTTTCATTATAACCTTGTGCAAGTTGCCAGATACTGGATGGTTTGGGGTTTTTCTTCAATTTATTTAAGCCTCTGTTTTGTGTGTGTGTTAGGCATATTGGGAAAGACTCCTGGTCCCGTGCAGTTTATAATTCAAAATATATATAGAGAAAGATATTTACTTTCCTGTCAGGTGAGGACAAATATCACAGGGCTGTGATGCCCTCAGGTAAGCTGCTGATGAGTACCTCGTTTTCCATTTTCTCTGGATGTGAGGGGAAGATTAAGAAATCACACTAAAAGCTTTCAAGTTTGCATATATGGTTGCACCATTAATGTTTGAGCTGCTACAGTGACATATAATCTTTAAAAAAATTCAAAGTCCTATAACTAAACATTTTAGGAAATTTTGGTTTAAATTTTTACTGGCTTCTATTTGAGTAAATTGGTTTGGGTGCCTTCCAGTTTCTATCCTGCAGTCATTTTGCAGGTCCTGTTCCAGGGCTGCTGGTAAAAGTAATTCTTTGGATCCTTTAAACTGTCTTGATCAGCTCCAGTCACCAGACAACTTCCTATTTTGGACTTGGTATCTGCCCAGGTGTATCTGGGTCTATCTTCTGTGCAACTCTGTATGTTTTTCATGGTTAGTTATTAAATATATTAGAACATGCTATAGTCTTATACCGAGCTGCACTGCAATATATACTCTTCCTTTCAAAGTTTCAAAGTTTTCAAAGTTGCAGCACTAATAAAGGTTCTAGGTACTCTAGAATCACAAGCATGGTAAAAGTAGTTTTCAAGGAATGCATACCAGTTTCTCGTGTTGTTTTTGTTGGAATACGTATAAAATAATACACAAAAACTTAGAATATGTTCCTTTTTGGAGCTTTCGTGGCTCTTCCATGCATAATACAGAAAAATGTTCTCTGAAATCCCTCTTCCTGTCCCCAGCAGATCAGTGCCAACAGTGCCAGCTGTCTTTTACTGGGGACATACCAGAAGCATTAGTCTATTAAGTGTCTGGTCCATTAAGAGAACCTAAGGAATTTACACATGACCTGAGGCTTGGAGCTAATCCAGCTTGTCTGCTAATAGAGTTTTGCTTCCTGCAGTTTTCACTGAGTTTGTCTTAACCTTTGCAATGCCAGCATACCAGAGGGAGCTGACCTAGTGTTTAGAAATGTTTGCCATTCCTGCTGGTGAAGCACCAGTTGAAGGCTTTTTCTGTCCTTTGCCACAAGACATGGAAATCCCAAGACCCAATGTCTGTCAGTCTCAGGAAAGCAAGAGGTACTGTACTGGAGGCTTAAAAGAAAGCTTCACACAAGAGAACTAACATCCTATGAGAGACTTCTGCAGTTGCTATACGAAAGCATCTAAATCAATTAATTGAAATTGTTAAATAGAATTTGCCGATAAGCTTGGCAAGTTCCTCAGTTCCCCCCTTTTTGCTTTCTTTTCTTTTTGTGCTATAAATTTTGTGGTAGAGCAATTTCTTTTATTTTTCTTTCCCCTTTGAAGACTACCTGGGTACAACAGACTGCCATGGTTTAAGCCTCTTCTATCCTTTCAGTTTCTGTGATCTGAACTGATTCCCAGTGACTGGAAATTAAAAGTGTAAAGCTATTCTTCAGGGCTGTGTTTCTGAGGTTTAGGTAAAGCACAGAGAACAAGGTGGCTACTGAAGACTGAGTTAACAGGCTGGAATTTTCAAAGGAGATCTTGGTTTTTTTTTCTGCCCTGAGAGTAATAATTTTCATCCAATATGACACATCTGCAAGGCTTGGAATGAAGTGAATGTTGTGCCATATGGGAGTAAGGTAAGGGCTGATGTGAAATGAAAGATAGGCTATGCATAGAGGGAAGCCACTGGTCAGCCTGGAACGAAAGGAGGCTGGTCTGAAATCTCAGCTCCCCAGTCTTCCTGCACAGTAAATTTTTCTGTGAATTGCATAAGGCACTCATGCAGAATCACTGTCTGCCTCATAGAAGTGTCTTGTAATGCTTCTCAAGAGCTTTCTGACATGCTTCAGATGGTGTCTCCATGTTGGCATAGATTAAAAGAATGTATTTGGGAATCCTGGTACTTTCTTTTGAAGCTGACAGTGTATTAGGAAGTGACGAGAAAGGACTACAGAGAGAGATCAAGATGATTTTTCATTTACAAGGCCTTTTACCAATTTCCTGAATTTAGTTGATCCTGTGTAGCCTGTGTCATAGATGAAGCCATTTGTGTATCTTATTCCTTTTGCTGCTAGCTTTTAGTCACAGTAGGGCTTGCTTGAGCTTCCACTTTGTTTGATATCTAACCTTCATCTGACAAAACACATCTGACACAGATATTTCCCCTCCCCAGGAATACTGATGCTATGGGAAATGCTGTAGCAGACATTCACATGGTAAACAGGAAAGATGTGTTTTTCACATTCTTTCAACTGGAACGTGTACCAAGAGAGGATCTCTGTCGTCATTTTCAGTCAAGTCAGTCAATATAAAACGTACCATGGGAAAACTGAAGTGGAACATTATTCCTTTTGTAGATGTGGGAAGGCTTTGTGTCAGTGACTTATCACTAACTCGTTTTCTGTGTTTTAGCAGCACCTAAACAAGAGAGTGCTGTGACTGAGAATGCTATAATTTAATGTTTATGCAGCTGCAGTCAAGGTTAATGTGGTTGACACAGCTTGAAATTGTCTTTTCTATGAACTTTACAGGGTTAGCTGATGGCTGTAACCAATTTTGTTTCCTTCCATAAGTGACATTACTGCCATTTTTGTCCTGAATTGAAGGGAATAGTGAGCATTTCAGCAAAGAGAGAGAGAGAGGATGGACTGGAACAGATGGAATTATTTTTCTTTCTAGAGCTTGTCTCTTCAAGTTTTCCTGGAAGTAAAGTGGTTGGGAACATCAGTTTCACTAGTGCTACTTTCACCTTGAAAAAAAAAGTAAAATAAATAGAGTATGTCATGTTCTGTAATAAGTTTAGAAATAATTAGAAACCAAATATTAACTGGGTAATTCTCCACAGTACCCTACAGGGTTAGTCCAAATTTTTCACATGCTTTTTCCTGTGCATGTACATAAAAGCAACTATTTTTAAAATGCATGGTTTTCCCACAGCCTGTGTGGTTCTTCAGCACTATACCCACATTGCAATCACTATCTGTTTAAAACAGAAATAACCTAGGAGAAAAATGTAACATGCTCCAATTTCTACGTGCCAAGAAATGATGACAGGGAAATGCTTGTGAAAACTCCCCTAGAGAGTGATATTTTGAAAAAAATCTTTTTTTACTCTGAGGATAGTTGCATTTAACTTGATAATAAACTGCCTGGATACTTCTTCTGCAGGTTATATAGACTCCAAATAGATTATTGGAAATAATAGGATCTCAACATTTATGGCAGCAATAGGCTGAGAATACACAGAGACATACTTCCTAAATAAATGATGAAAAATAACTTACAGAAGCAAAAGAGTGATGTTTTAAAATGCTGAGAAATAACTTTTTCAAGGATTTTTAGCATATGACTGATCCCCAGCTTGCTGAAAATTGTGCGTTTGCAGAGCAGGGAGAGCTTTAAAAAGATGCAGTCACTTTTCTCTCTAGTAGTCACATGCAGCTGGGACTGTGAGGGATCTCACCCAGAAATTGTTCTGCACATCAGTGTCACTGCTCTGATAGGATCAGAGGGTGTTCTGTGAGTCCTCTCTGTTTGACAAAGGTAAGTAGCACTGGAAAGGTAATCTCTGCCACTCACCAAAGCTACAAACGTGTAGACACAACCAAACCAGCTATACTCCAAGCTGAAAAGGCTTTGAGACAGGAGACCGTGGTCATCATGTCTGCTCCCAGCATTATTATCTGGTAAGCTCCACTGGAGCAGAGCTGATGTGAAGTCCTGCCCAAAGGGCCTGAGGTTGCGCTGTGTTCCCAAACAGGCTCCTCTGATCACAGGGGTGATGAAGACCAGTTTCCTATTGATTTGCGTTATTTTCTTTAGATTTAAAAGATTTATGTTTTCTGCTATCTTTACATGTGATTTTTGAATTCTTATCTCTTCTGTATTACAATTCATCCCTTGCTGTGCTTTGGCTATGATACACAGCCATGTTCTACATGTTCTGTAGAAGCTGTCTGAAAGAATGAAAATCATGGAGTAGACCCCAGTCCTTTCCCTAAACAGCCACCTCTTTTATCAAATATGGAACTCTGTTATTTATGAGACTGTTCTCTGAAGTTTAAATGCAATCAGCCAATAGTTTCAAAAGATTTATGGGAGGAGAATGAAGGTGCCAGGGAGTGGGAGGTATAGTGTGACGTTGCTGAAAAGCCACCTAAGAGAGCACACTGTGCCCTAGAGTTCAAACTGACTTTAGAACTATGGTAAAATAATAGGATCTGTTGAAGCCCCAGATACTGTATGAATGCTGGCAAGCTTTTGCTTTTGCCATCGCTGATACAGAAACTAAATACTGGAGCTTGCCAGCAATTTCTCAGAACAAGTCTGGGCACCTTGTTTTTCTCTGTTGATGTGATGTGTGGAGACACTTTACCTCTATCTGCAATGGGGAGCAATGCTTCCTAACAGACAAGTCCAGCTTTCAGGGCTTTGGACTACATACAGGTAATGTTTCTGGGACAAAAATGTGAGTAGGAAACTGGGATGGAGTCAAACAGCTACATAGCAGGTATTTAAAAACTATCTTGGGTTTTGAGTTGTTAAGGAATTCTGACTTTGTTTAAGGATTTAAGTTTAGAAATTCTCTTAAGTCTAATCCTGGATCTTGGAGCTGGTGATGACATGAGCCTTCCCTGTGATACTGATAAGACTGGATGCTGTGAGTGTTGAATAGCTGGACTGTGGTGCTGTTCTCAGATTCTGTACACACTTTTTGATGGATGAGTTTTATTTAAGAGCTCCATTTTTTCCTTTGTATAAAGCCTGCTCTGCTCAGCAATCAGGTTTGAACTATCCCAGTTCGATGGTGAACCTCTCTCACTCATCTTCCTGCTGTTTTCCCTCTGCAATCAAGAGCTTTCAGCTCTGTCATGGTACATGTGAAAAAATTTGGGCTGGATTCTGGCTGTGTTCATGTGGGTTTTCACAGAAGGGTCCTGCTGACTCCTTTAATAAAGATCAGTCTGAAAGTGGGATTGGGACAGGTGTAAATGCTCAGATCCTGAAGTCAATGCCCATTTAGACTCCAAAGTAGCAGTGTAATTAGTGCTGGTTGGCAGTGACCTCAGAAGACCTACTCTAATAATGCAGAAGCTGATTGCTCCCATTCCTCAGCTTTGGATCTTGCCTTTGGCACGAGTCCCTGTGTGGGCCCATTACGGAGCACAGACAACACGTCTGACTCAATACAGCATCCAGCCTGCTCCTGTGCCAGAGATAACTGAGACAGAGTCTACCCTCACTCTGCCTCTTCCATAACCATAATCTGCCTCTGATTAATGCCATGGGCCTGTGCAGCCTCTGAACTGCTCCCTAGATCCGAGCACAAGGCCACTTCAGCTGTGTTAGTCTGGTTCATGCTTCTCAGCGAGGCTTACAGAGCAAATATAACCAACCCTTCAAATGGGTCCCCTGCTCTCTGCTTGATGATGTCTTTTTATGTAATAACAATATGAAATTAAGGCAAATTGAACTCATGACTGTGATCAAGTGCATAACAACCATAAGATATTTGCATTTCAGGGCATTTGGGGGAAAGATAATGTCCATAAAATTTGTAGCAATAGGTCTGACTTTTTAGCAGCCTTTTCTGTTCATTGCAAACCAAAGCCCCACTGTAGCACTAACAGTAATGGAAGGAATGCTGTCACTTCTTTTCCCTTTACTCAAACATGGTTTGAGAAGCAGGAGCAATAGCTCAGAGGTAAGAGAAGCTTTGTTTTTTTGGTGTAAGAAAGAGTAACAAAGCTGTATTTATGTATCTATATTTGTCGTCATTGTACATAGAAGGGCTAGCAGGGAATGATCACTGCTGAGCACAGATGGGAGGTTTCATGTTTATTCTAAACTATAACTGGGTCCAACTGTTTTGTGACTCCTGAGCATAAACCAGAGATTTTTTGAAAGGATGAGCTCAAGCTGCTCTGTGCCAATCTGCTGGATGGATGCCAGATTAAGGACAGACTTTTGAGTCAGGCAGATTTGATGACCAGTGCTGTGCTCAAAATGTGCTAAAGTGGTTGTCATCTAGTTTGTCAGGAATCAGGCATGCAGTGCAATGATCCTCAGACTTCTAAGAAATAGATTTAATTAGGTATGCTTGTAAGATTAATATACATATATATTAATATAGCATCAGTATAGTGATTTGAGGTTGTTTATTTATTTATTTGTTAGATTGAGGGATTTTTTTCTTGATTTTGTTTATTTTGTGAGTTTATTTTTGTTTTGTTTTTCCATTTGCTTGGGCTTTGATTTCTTTTTATCTGTACTGGAAACAAATTATGGGATTGTCAAGCTAAGGCATATGTGATAAGATAACTGTGCTAAGATGATAAAGGCCTTGATCGTGGCTCTAAAGCCAGTCAAACATGTCTGTTGCTACCTTCCACTTTATTTGTCATGCACTCTCACTATGTTATCAGCTTGTCTATATTTTGATTCAACAGCTTGATGCAGGTTCAGAACTCTGGTCTGACACTCACAGAAGCTCAGTTTCTCTGTAGCTTTGTTAGATATCATGCTCTTAAGACTTTCTTTGTCTTTCACCTCTTCCACAGACCATTTACTCTGTGATTTTGCCCCCTCTTTGATTTTAAGTGTACAGACTTGCTTATGTCATGTTTCTCATGTGACAGATCCTTCTGGTACACAGTCAGCTCATGTCACCTGAAATTCTTCTGCAGAGGCCCATGTCTTGACTTGATTTTGCCTTTTGGCCTCTCACAAGACGCTGGTGTGACTGTGTGAGGATATGGGAATTCAGTTTTTCTGGATTTGGCCTTTTGCTGGTACTCCATTCTGCATCTATCCAATGCCACATCTTGGTCCAAGACTGAAAATCTCAGCCACTGACTACTGTCAACAATGCAAATACTTCTCTCCTTGAAGATTAAAATACTTTTGATAGAAAAGACTTGATGCTCTGTGGATGAAAGACGTTTCCTTAGCATTATATTTTTGGAGGTTAGCCAGTGAGAAGGAAAAAAAAAACAAGCCTTATTGGAGGACTAGATATAAGGTCATGGTCCTTCAGAGTCTTATTGCTTGTAATATTTGAGTGACATGATCTCTTTAGAACCAGATAAAGCTTCAACCTGCATAGAGGCTGGGGTGGTGGTCAAGGCCCTCTGCACTCCTGTGTTGACAGGAATTCTGGTGCAAGACTCAGAAGGGAAATTGTAACAGTGAAAGAAGCCACAGTAGCTAGCCCAACAAGTGACTGGGAAGGTGAAGAGGCTATCCCCAGCCCTGGCTGAGGGCGTTGCACCTCCCAGCACCCACCCTCGGAGATAGTTTGTACCTGGAGTCTAGCTCCTGAGCAGGAGCAGGGAGTGCCTGTGGTATGTCTAGGTCGCTGGAAATGGGCAGTGGGGTGCACACCAGTGCCTGACAGGGCCAGTCCGAAATCAAGCCTGGGTCTGGCCTTAAGTCCCAGGCAGAAGCATGACCGAGGGAACATCAGGCTGGGGGACATATCAGGCTGGGGGACTCGTCCTGGTGCCGGGGGAGGGACACACACACACACACACCCCCCCTGAGGAAGGTGGGGCATCCAGGCAGTGTCCATGGTGATGAATGGGACCTGTGGGGAGCACGTGCCCGAATCTCTGCTGGCTGTGATGGGGAAGGGAGAATCACTGAGGCCCTCAGTGCTGATACACTGGTTCCAGGCAGAGTATCCAGGTGTGCCTGAAGGGCCACAAGAGGGATATTTGGGAGGGGAAGCCACGTGGGATGAAGCAGGTGAGGCCTTTGTGCCAGTCTGAGGGTGGTGCATGAAATTTTGCTGCAGCATGAAGAGCTGAGCATAACCCTCAGCGATTGCCATGTGTGCAGGACTGCCCCTGCTCAGTGTCCTTATCCAAAACCTGGCACTGAGCTTGGCACATGTGTGAGTCTTTTGCTATGTGCATCCCAAGCTTCCCTGACTTTTGGGAAGCTATGCTCAGCTGTACTGAGCTGCTTTGTCACGCTTTTAAACTCTCTTCCACCCTCATGTTCTGCAGGCAAAAATATCCCTCTGCCTCCTTCAGGAGGTGTATCAAGAGGAGAGATGAAAATTTAGTTAACAAATCTTTCACTCCACAAGTGCCAATTATGTGGGTTTTTTTCTCAGATGGTCTAAATGATAAATATAGCTAGCTAAATTCAGAGTAACCATTTTCAAACTGTGTTTAGCACTGAAGTGGGCTGCTTCTATTTTCAGGCTGAAGAAGAATTTGTGTGCCTGAAATCCCATCCAAGTTCTCATAAGTATATCAGTCAGTCTAATAAAAGAGATTACCTCTTCCTACAGACCTTGCCTCACTTACATTCTTCAGGCACTGTAACTACCATCACCGGGCTTGCTCATCTTTGCTGTTGCTTCGCTGCCACCTGCAGTGAGCAGCTTGAATGTACATGGCAGAAGATGAGGGGAAGCTCATCAAGGTATTTCCTGACTTTACAGTGTTTCATTTGCAAGCTTAAAGACCTTCCTGGAAACATAGTAAAAGTTAAGTTGGAAAGGAGCTCTGGAGCTCGCCCAGTCCAGCCCTATTCCCTGTTGGACTAAGAAATTTTTATTGAATGCTCAGCACCATAACCAGTGAAGTTGCCAACACTTCCAAGCATGGAGCTTTCACCACCTCTCTGGGCATATTACTTCAGTGCTGAACCATTCTTTCTATACAGATTGTTTCCTTACAACCAACCTACTATTCCTGCCTCTCATTAGTGGTCTAATCTCTGGGCTGTACAAAAAAGCTCCTGCTGGGGTGGGCTGTGCTTCAGCCTCTCAGTAGTCTTAGTGTTCTTCTGCTGGACTTCCTCTGGTTTGTCCTGGCCTTGCTTGCTCTACAGACTGGACACCATGTTCCAGGCATGACCTAGGCATGCAAAGCACAGGGCAATAGGTGCTTTCCTCTGTGTGCTGGCCATGCACTTGCTTGTGTAGCCTAGCATGTGATTAGCTGCCTTCATTGCAGGCCGCACTGCTGACTCTTGTGCATTTTGCCAAAGAGAATCAGGATCCTAAGGACCCTTCTGCAAAGCTGTTACACACTCAGCTCACCCCTAGCAGGTACAGCTGTGTAGGGTTACAGCACCCCAGCTAGATGTTACGCTTCTTCTTTTTGGTCCTCAAGAGGTTTCCTTTGGCTGATTACTCCAGCCTGTCAAGGTCTCCCAAACGATTTTTTTCTACCTCCCTATTTTTGCTAAGCATTTAGTCTCCTGTCCTCTTGTGTTTGTACCTATGTGATGTGGATGTGTTCAAAGACATAATTCCCTGTCAGAGAAGTGCTTTCTTGTATTCTAGACTGTAGTGGCATGGTGAGATTTGTCTGTAGAAGCAGACTAGTCTTTATTGCACTCAGGACAGTCTTGGAAAGGGAAGGGCCTGTGCTGCCCAGTGCCTTTGGAAGCTTGCACTTGACAGGATGAAGACATATGCCCTAGCAGGAGCTACAGGCCCTCAGGTGTTCATCTTTGCCATCTGCTCATTGAGAGACTCACTAAGGAGAAAAAAATAGAAAATTCCTGCTCTTCAACTGTTCAAGCAAACCATTTCATATTTGCTTTCTTTTGCTTCATGCCTTACCTTGTATTCTACCTCATCTCCTATCCACTTAGTTCTTAAAGCTTTAGCTTAAATGAGGACTGAATTAAAGATTGCTTTTGTGTAGAAGTTTTCAGACTACCATTTTCTGCCCAGAGAGAAAATGAAATGACAGCATCCGAGTATGAATTTATCCCAACTCAGCTTGAGACTTACCTTCAGGACCAACTCAGGCTGTATTCTGAAAGGGAAAATACAATTAGTCTCCTTTTCTGCTACATACCTAGCCAGTCGAGTGTTACATTTCTCGAATAAATAACAGTAGTCTCCACAAGAGGGTTTTATGTCAGTTTAGAGACAGAAAAGAAGAGCAAATATGGTCATTTAGGCAGATTCTCCTCAGCTGCAGCAGTCACTGCTTATCCCTTATTCAACAGGAGGCAATATGCTTTTTCTCTTGCATGTTTTTATGAGAAAAATCACAACCTGCTTAGAAATGCTCATTTCCATCCCTCCAGTACAATAGGAACAATTAAATAATTCTGGAATTAAAAATGACATTTTAGAAAAAAATAGGTAAAAATTGGGTGCCAAGGATGAAAAATCTTTCCCCCTCTTCTTCATGTCATATTGTTTTGAAAGAATAATAAAATTCTGCTTATTAGATAACAATTTATAAATTTTTCTATGTCTTTCAGTTTCCCAGTCTGTTTTCCTGGGTAGCAAGAGCAGTTAGGGTTGGCTCTTGGTCAGCTCAGGCAGCTCACTTGGAAACTGGGAAAAGTGGGATAAGCAAGACAAGGTCTGTAACGCTAGAGAGATTTTTAATACTTGAATTCCTAAAATCTTTCCAGCCATGCTACAATCATATTTTCTGATGCATTCCCCTCTTTTAGTCTCTTCTCCAGTCTAATTTGAATTCTTGCACCCATGTACATTTTCTTCTCAGTTATGATTTCAACTCACTCTCTTCTGGAATCCTCCAGTTTTCTTAAATGTTTCCTGAAGCATGGTGACTGAAATGGAACATAACATTTGGCCGAAGCCTCTCCTGTGTTGGGAACACTGGCAGAAGTATTCCCACTTGCTGCGTGTTGGACACTGACTGTTATGTATACCCCAAAATGACATTTGTCTTGATCATCATACTGATACTCTTGATTTGTGCTGACCAACTCATTCACCATGTTCCCCAGTTTCTACTGAGCCAGCTGCTGCTGGCCACTGGGAAGATGCTTATTTCTGCAGATACTGAAGTTCATCCAGCTGTTCTGAGAATTTTCCAGTTTAACAAGAACATTTTCAGTTCCAGTCCTGTCTCTAAGAATATCTGAATCCCCTCTCCATTACACGTCATCTGCAAATTTAACAAGCATACTGTGTATTACATCATCCATAGTGTAAACAAAAATGCTGGGAAAATTAGATACAGATTCAGGATAAATCTCTGTATAAAATTGCTTGTTACTTCTTCCATTTGGACAGGGAGTCCTTATAAGTACTTTCTGAATGTAGTTGTATGGAGTTCTTGATGTTTTTATTTTGCACCCATGCTAGCCTGTTGATCCAGTTAATTTTCTTTTCTTCTAGTTTTGCTTACTTAAAACAGTAGTACAAAAGACAATGCCAAAAGCCTAAGTAAAGTCAAAATATGCCACAGCAACTGCTGTCCTGCACTAATGGTCTTGAACCATCATGCCATCTGTTTTTCTGTTATTCAGCTCCTTGTTAGCTCCTTGTTTGTCATGGGGATGTTTAGAGCAAGGTTACCTTTCCAAGCTATTTTATTTTTTTAGAAGTTGAAGGTAAAGTTGATAAGCTTTTCTACTCATTTCCTTTCTCCCTTCCTTCTTTTAAATAAAGACCCTGAACTTGCAGTGTTTGCATAGCTGGTAACTCAGCAGTCCATAGCTATCCTCAAAAGTAACTGCTAACCTGTTTGAGACTATTTCAGGCAGTTTTTCACAAATGGTTTTCAGAGGTTAATCAGGTTTAGCCAGCCAGTCTAGCAACACTTTGCTTTGAGTGCTTCCTAATCTGCTCATTCAGGCTATTAGGTTTTCTAACATTTATTGGCCCTTCTCTTGCTGATGTTGCCTGTACCAGCCACCTACTCACCTTTCCAGTGCTGAGTGAGGAAAAAGAAATTAGTTGGCATACATGGAAAGGGATCAGCCTTAGGCCCTGTGTAAATGAACTGGCAGGAAAAGCTGCACTCACAAGCAGTAAAATTCATGGGGAGACCTAGGGGATAAAAAGCCAGAGATTTGTTACCAAGGAATGTGGGCAGAGGCTGAGCTTCACAGGAATCCACAGGTGCCTCCAGGTTTGTCTGACTATTTGTATACTGCTGTGGATAAGAATCACAGATTCCTTAAGGCTGGAAAAGAACTTTAGGAACGTCAAGTCAAACCATTAACCTAGCACCACTCTGTTCACCACTAAAACCAGATCTCCAAGTGCCATATCCACACAACTTTTGAACACTTTTAGGGATGGTGACACAGCCACTTCTCCAGGCATCCTATTCCAATGCCTGACCATCCTTTCAGTGAAGAATTTTTTCCTAATATCCAATTTAAACCTTCCCTGGTACAAGGGCCACTTCTTCTCCTCCTTTCACTTGTTACCTGGGAGAAGATCTTGACCTTCACCTTGGTACAACCTCCTTTCAGGCAGCTGTAGAGAGCAACAGGGTACCCTTTGAGTCTGCTTCTCTCCAGGCTAAACAAACCCAGTTCCCTCAGCTCCTTCTCATCACACTTGTGCTCCAGATGCTTCACGAGTTCCATTGCCTTCTCTGGACACACTCTAGGACCTCGATGAACACATCATAGAGAGGGGACTGGAACTAAACACAGGACTTGAGGTTCAGCCTCACCAGTGCGAGTACAGCGGGACTGCCCTGATCCTGCTGGCCACACTATTCTTTGTACAGGCCAAGATGCCACTGGCTTTCTTGGCCACCTGGATACACACTTGCTCATGTCCAGCTGTCAGCCAGAGGAGGTAGGAGAAAGTAGCATATTTTTGTAGGCCATATCTGTGTAAAATACTCTGTTCCAAAAGTTTTGTTGCTTGCTGAAGGATTTTGTCATCTAAACTTTTCCCTTTTTGAACTATATTTTGTCTTCCCTCTTTCCTTTAAGTGTATGCTGCAACAATCCATTTCACTGTGGAAAGCAACTGTCAGGCAGGGAGCCTGGCTCATCTCGTAGACAGTGTGTAAATGGCTTACAGAACAAATCTTAAACTTTTGTCGACTTTTTTTAGAGAAATTTTTTCTTCTTTAGAAATGCTAACCAACTTAAGGAGGACAATGACTTGACCAGCGGGCATGTGGGTGCGGCACCTCCCTGTCTGGGGGTTCCTCAGGGAGGGACAGAGACCTCGCGGGGGGTGGAGCTGGGAGGAGCTGGGACACAGCCCGGTCCGCTCGCCAGTTCGGCCTTCCGGAGCCCCGCCCTGGCCCTGCTGCTNAAATACTTAGTAAAGATCTGTTATTCCTATTTCCTATCTTTTGCCTGAGAGCCCCTTAATTTCAAAATATTACTAATTTGGAGGGAAGGGGGCTTCACATTTCTCATTCCAAGGGAGGCTCCCACCTTTCTTGGTAAACATCTGTCCAAACCGCAACAACTTTACATCTCTGGAAACTTAAATCATAACAAGTTTTATAAGCCCTCAGAGAAAATAAAACAAGGATGATGGTACTCTGCCAAGAAACAAACTTGTTCCATAATAGAAAGAAATCAATTCCTAGCTGAAAACGAGAGAGCAAAGAAGATTAAAAGATTTTCAGGTAACTTTTCATCCAGCACCTCTCTGCTTCCAGCAAAGCCTGAATTATTCTGCCCTAACAACAGACATCCACAGTCACCTGTGACTTGTGTTACTGCCTCAGTAGATTTTTCTATTCCATGCTATTCTATATCCAATGCTAAAATTGAAAGCACGTAAAAGGAAAGAGAAGGGAACTGACAGATTCCATGAGAATCATCAAAAGAGATGAGTTAGATTTGTCAGAGGTTGTGGTTGTGGAACTTGTCAAAGAGGAATACCAGTTCTTACATTTGTATTTGGCTGGTGTAGCTAAAACTGAACAGTTTAACAAGTTCTTGCATTTCCAGGAGGCATTTGTACCAAAGCATGAACTATTACCAAATTATTTAATGGGGAACAAAGTATTAGAGGAGCATGAAAGCAAGCTGGCTAAAGTAAGAAAAAGAGTCTCCAAATGGATGGAAAGGTTTATCTTACTGGGTGGATTGGTTGTGTATTCCAGGAAAATGAAATAGGTTTAAGCAAAATCACCCCTCTCTTCTTCTCAAGGACCCAATTCACTGTGTTTGCTAAGCTCTGGCTATATAAGACACATCCACACATCCACATCCACGTGTTACAAAACTCTAAGCCCAGATTTGTTACTTTGAGCCACTGTTTACCCTTCCACCATCACATGGAAATGTTGTGTTAAATTTACAGGAAAGTAGTATCTTGCAAGCTAGTGATCTGTAGGACAAAAATCACTCTTGGTCAGCATCTCTGTAGGAACTGTATATTCAGCATCTTGTTCAGCAGAACATTTGAGATAATTTTTAATAGAAGCTGCTTTATCTATGTGTGCTGTAGACTCTACACAGACAGTTTAAGCTGTCTGGCCCCTTGTGATGGGTGGGATGAGGAGTGAATTTGATCACTGAAGCACATACATTTTGCAGAAGTTGCTTGTCTTTCTTGAGTTGCTGACCTGAAGGAAGTGTTAACAATCTCATCAGCACTCAAAGCCAAACACAGGAGTGAGAGTTAGATACTGGATTCATAGAAATTAGGGATGGAACCTAATGAAATCATTTGGGGTTTGGTAAACTAAGAAATGACTAGGCCAGTGTGGCCTGGACAAAAACTGACATTTTATGTAGATGAGAGAAATGTTTGAAAGAATTTGGCACTTTGTCCCTCACTATGGTGACTTACAGCCAGGTTTTCATCCTTTGTGAGATGCCAGCTTATTTATGAGGGACATTTTACAGAGAATTTAGCAGTGTTGTTTGCTGGACTGTGGCTCCTAACACAGAAAATAGAGATTGGGCTTGACTGAAACAGACATCCCAATAGAAGCCCAAGTACACTAGAAACTGGAAAAGCAATGATCAATCAAATAAGCAGAGATGGTTGGTCTTGTGTACCTGCAACATACCTCCATTGGATTTTAGAAAGTTTCACCTGCCACACAGTTAATGAACTTGCCACAAAAGTTGGCTGCTTTCCATCTCAGTCATTATCCTCAGGTAATGTTTCTCATCTGCCTCTGAGCTGAGAGGCCAGAGAAAAAGGAAGAAGGGATAAGAGAGAACAGAAGAGGCAAAATGCACTATTACATCATGATAACAACTTGATCTTGTAATTTTTAAAGCACTTTTTCCCAGGAAGCCTTTTCCGCAGAAACAATTCGAATCAGTACAACTTTTGTGAGATAGTGCAACTCTGGTTCAAAGCTTAATCGAAAGCTGTACAAACTAGCAGTGGTGTTGATCTTTGCCCTTTGATTAAATGGTTGAAATTTCTCCCAGCCTTGGTTGTAAACCAAGTATATTCACAAAGTAAAAAATTGCCACAGTATATTATCTACCTAAAAGGCTTGTTGTGAAAAATTTAATCTTAGGCACAGAGCACTTTGAAGTGAGGCCAGCAGCACTCTTGAGAGAAAGTTCCCATGGCAGAGGAATGCAGCACAGGTTGCCTAAGAGACCCCCTTTCTTTCTCTTGTCCAGATTTATTACTCAGACTTGGCAGTGTATAACTAAGACACTCTAAGTGAATTCCTTAGCTAGGGGTTCTTGGGTTATCTATGTATTAATTATATCTTTCTGAACTAACAGTTACTTTTAAGGAATGCGATATGTTCCAAGGTCAGCGTCTCCTCTTGCCCCTTGCTCACACTTTAAAATCAAACATATCTAACAAACTTCATGGACTTATAGAAAATTCTTTTTAGAATTTAGTCACTTATGGTCTCAAAGGAGGCAGCAAATTTCTTTCTGATTTTTGCTTTTTCTCCCATTTTACACAGTTAAGCAAACAAGAACAGAGAATACAAGTGTTTAGAGAGATGCCTGTATAGAAAGTTGTTTTCCAGTCTGCTCAGTTATTTGAACTTACTTAGTTTCATTCTATAAGCTTCAACATGTTAATGGAGAAAGGAGAAATCACAAGGAATTGTGCACCTCTGCAAACCATCTGCACATGCACAGGCCACAAGAGTGGAAGAAATAGCACTGGGGGAAAGGGTGAACTGAAAACACTTATATTAATTGATTCTGGAGCAGGATATGCTTTCAGTCACTGCTTTTGTTCGTTCATTTAAATTGGGGTCACAAGTGTGTGTCTCTGTGTGTGTGTTGTTTCCCCCAATTTTTCTTGATTGACCAGCAAGTTAAACTGCATGGCTACAAAAGCCATGTGATTTTGTCTTTAGTGCATTCCCACTTCTGTTTCTGGCCTTACTGGTGAGACAAGCCTTTGCATGTGTCCCTGTGTTCCCACTGTGACTTTATGCCTTTTAATTAACTCCATAGCAGCAAACCATCACTCTTTCTTCCTGCAGTGTCCCCCAGGTTACAAGACAGCAGCATACGTACATTTTCACTTGCTGAAATATCTCTGTATGGTCAGGAGAAAAGGGCAGACAGCTTTTAGGAAAGATGGACAAGTTCTTTCCCAGATTTTCTCTAATTATGAATAACATAATTATGAAAAACAATAATTATGAATCTGACACCGAACATCTGCTTATCACTTAAGCACTTTGTTAAAAATATTATTTAAGAACAAACAAAACCCAAAAAACCCACACACAACCTCCACCAAAGAAACTAACCCCTCCAAAACCCTAGCCTTCTAACTTTTGAGCCCTAATGTTAAAATCCTTAAAATGTTTAGGAAAAAAGTCCAGTCTGTAACCTACCAGTGAATTATTTTTCTACCTTTTACTTTAATGGTTACCTGTGAGTGATATTTCTTATCTGACTTATCAGGCAGTTTTCTATTTTTTTCCTTTTGATTTTTTTTTTTCACTGTGCAGGATTACAATACTTGAAATCCTCTATTTGGGACAGAATATGTTTTTTTTTCCCTCTTGGGCACTTAGGGCAGTGATTTGCATGTGGAACACAACTAAAACATTGTAGCCGAAAATTACACTCTGTTCTGTACTCCATAATGTGACGGTAGTCATGATAGAAATTCTACATTGGTTCTCCCAGTGTCGACTAAAGGGGCAAAAAGTCATTCCTCCATATTTGTTGGCAAAATAATTGAACATTAATATCCAACATTTATAGGCAAGAGAAGGGGAGGACAGAGAAACCAAGAAATCCTTGAGGAAGAAGAGCTACTTGGGTAAGTGAACTGTGCTGAGAATGACATTGCCATTATCAAAATCCAATTGATCATGTCTAGGTTTTGAACAACCTCAAATGTGGCAGAATTAGCAAACCTCGTGTCACAGGACAAAAGGTATGATCTTCCTGGAGCCAAAATGAAACAGGAGTCTGTAATCTGTATTGTTAAGCATTTTTTGATAGTCTTCTTCCCTCTCAATTTGTTTAGAGCATGAACTCTTCTGGATTCTCTGTTTATAACACATTACAAGATAATATTTGTTTGTCAATATTAGCTCATTTTCCTGGTGATGCCATATAGAAATAAAATATTTAAAATTAGATATGGGCATTCCCTGACCTTATCTTTGACACCAGAAATCTAGTGCTCGCCCTTTGCTTTGTTGTGGACAACAGTTTCTGTAGGAGCAGCCCACAGTAGAGAAATCTGAGACAGCAGCTGCTTACAGAATAAGCAGAACATTGTCTGAATAGACTCTGCTGGATATCTGAAGTGGCAAGCCTATTGTCCTTCTGTCTCTTTGCTAGAGCCACATCAGGCTTTTGCCAGGTTTACTGGAGAAATGCTGCTGAACAGAGGGTGATATTTGCCTCAGGCTTACAGGAGTAGTACTGTACACCCCTTCCCCCTGCCTCTCCCACCAGTAACATCTTAATTATGGTGAAAGGAAAAGACATAAGGAACGGAGTCTTCCACTATGGATGTAGGAGGGAAGCACCAAGAAGATGTCAAGGTCTGAGGGCAGAGCTACACCTGACTGGGCCTGCCCAGCCCCCTTGGAGTCTCTTCCTGTCATGCTCATGACACTGGACCCCATCTCAGTTCATCCTGGACCTGTCAGTCCCTGACCATTTCTCTATCTCATCCTTTTGTATTCTTTCTTTTACTTTCCTTAGTCCAAAACTAGACCCCTCTGTTTCTGATAGCTTCTTAGGCCCATGTTCTCCATCGACCCAGAGACAATCCTGTGGATTTGCTCTGAGGATTTCAGCCTAGTTATCCACTCTCTTTAGCAGTGAGCCTGGGAATACCTGTGTGATATCGACAATCTGTTGAGATGAAAATGAAAGGTAATGATGAACATGGCACTCTTGACAGCATAAGAGCTTTGTCTAGATTGAGTAACACACTGCTCAGTGGCATAACACCAGAAAGAATTGTCCAAAAGCAAGGGGTTTGCATGAGTCTGAGTCTTTGCATTTACTGGCTGCTACACATGCAGAAAACTGTCCCTATTATTGTTTTTTTTAATCTGTAACATACATTTAATCTATTTACAAATAGAAAGAGCTTTGAATGGCTGAAACCTGCCATAGAGGCTTTTTTGTTTGAAACCCACCATAGAGGTGGGATTTTTTATGTTAACCTTCAGTCTCATCAACAGCTCATTCAGAACTTTCATCAGAACTGAAAAATGGTTCCGGAACTTGTAGCAACACCCGCTCCCAAAAAAGAAACCGAAACCAAACCAAACCACTAAATTCAATTGCACAATTTGTTACTCTTACTCCATGTTTACTCTTTTT
Organism: Notiomystis cincta; assembly: GCA_013398075.1. Taxonomy (NCBI): domain Eukaryota; kingdom Metazoa; phylum Chordata; class Aves; order Passeriformes; family Notiomystidae; genus Notiomystis; species Notiomystis cincta. The sequence continues at coordinate 64,096 of VZRX01012911.1, read as the reverse complement.
CGTGAATTATCATAGGCTCTGAAAACTCAGGTCAAAGGGATGAAATTCAGACACTCAGGAAACGTGTGCAGGTTCTCATACAGACAGCCAGTACGGCTCTGGAAAGAAACAAATATTTCAAATGCTATCAACCCTTGTAGCGACAAAAAGGTAGATGGGATAGAGGAGAAACAACTAAATAGAGTTCTTGAAGTTTTTTAAATGTCAGGTCTTGAAGGAAGACCAAAGGATTATACCTTCTGGATGGACTGCTCTGGGAAAAATTCTTTCTTTTGTACCAGTTACATCAGGAGACATGATTAAACTCTGAGCAGGACCATGGCTTTCTTTTGCCATTCCTGGCTGACCACCACGAAAGAGCTGAATGACATCACAGTGAAGTCTCCTGACCACACAAACTGCAGCCTGCACTGTTAAAGTTCAGAATGTGCCACTTTTGCTGAGGTGTTGGTTTTGTTCCCTATTGTGTAGGCAATAAAGCCTAATTAGCCTTCTACTGCTGCCTGTGTTCTTTGGACAGTCCCAGTTGCTTCCGTGCCAATGGTGTGTGCCCCTGATATTTAAATCAACTTCCAGATCTCCTTACTACTGCTCCAAGCTCTGATCTGACTTGCTACTCTCAATATTTGACCTTATGTCTAACCTTTAGGCTTGAAATCTGTCCTGGCAGCCTACCGGCTTTCTTGTTCTTGCCCACTCCACTGTCTGAACCTGAAGAATTACCAAGTCACTCTTTCACTGAGCTGCTGGTTCCCATTTTTACCCATCTCTTTTTCTTGTAAATGTAACTCTAACAAGACTAGGTGATTCAAGAGATCTTTTATATCTTTGCAATTGTTGTTTCCAGGATATTTAGTGTGTACATAATGTTTACACTATGCTTTTAAAAGCTATTTTGGATGATTCGGCAGATAAGATACTAGAGTGTGAAAGAGGCTCAGGCTCATTAGCTTTCATTAAGGTAAGCAGAAAGATGACTTACAGTGACCAAGTAATCTACGTGTCTATGCTTGTCTACAGAGAGAGAATTCATGGTGTGTTGCTGTGGGATAGTCAAACTGGCATGAATTTAAGATGGATCAGGGTATAGTGTGGAATATTTATGGCTCATGCACATGCAAATTTTATCTAGGCTATTCAGAGATTGATTTTTGCACATGCTTTTATAAATATTTTAGAGATAAAGGGGAAGAAAATGACATTTTGTCTTCTGCCAAAGTGGTGAAAGGTAATCATGATAAACATCCCAGAATTATCTAGAGGAGTTCTTGAGAGATTTGTCAGCTATTGGTATAAAAATCCAGAGCCCCATAAGATTTCAGTTCTGAACCAGTAGTCTGTTTCTAGAGAAGTCTGGGAACATGTGCTATCCTAATGTCAACTTACTAGCTTTGCCTGAAAAGTTACAATCAAAATCAGAGTCCTTTGCATGCATTGCTTACTACTGACAGTCTAAGGCTGAATTTTTCCTCTTGTCATGGATCATGTGTAGTCCTTTCTATGTGTAGAGGTGGTTATCCTTGGAAGATGGGCAGAGGAAAGGATTTTCATACAAGACTGATTTTTCTTTTTTCAAATAATATTGGTTAGTAGATGCTAAAATATCTGGTGGGATTTTTTAAATCTGATGATGGAGAGAAAATAAGAATATAGATATGTAGACACAGAACAAAAGAGTCCACTTATGTTATTGTGGTATCTACTAATGTGTAGTTGCTTCATTCGTTCAGTGAACAAGAGGTTTCCTCTTAGGAAAAGAAGCTGCAGTTTTAATAAAGTAGAGAGTGATTGAATCCTGTTAGCTCCTCACAGAATGTCAATTCTTCTCTCCTTTGCACCATTGAGCATTCAAACCGTGAGTCACTTTACTGTAGTTCACTGAACCTCAGTTTCTCTCTGTCCTGTTAGAGCAATATTTGATATTTGGGCATGTGTAAGAATCTTCATTCTATGTAACAACTATTTGCTTACATCTACCTTTGTAAATGATCTTGAAAAGATATTTGTGAAATTGCTCTTGTCTTTTGTTCTAGTCTAAACTGAAGAAATAATTAGAAACAGTGCAACAGATAAATCAGACTCCAGAAGATAAAACAGGTGAGTGAAAGGACAGTTCTGAGTTGAGCAAAAAAGAAATATGGTACAAATTATGGCAATAAGGTTCTAAAGGGTCAGAAGGAAAACCAAACAAAAATTGTCTTAGCTGTCAAGGTTTTTCCTGTTAGTGTGATCAAAATGTGCTGATACCTAATGAAATCAGATATGTAAAATTTCTTATACTTTTAGTTCTGGCCTTATCTGAAACCAGTAGGTGTCAGTGGAATACTTTCTAAAGTGTTAGAGATGTCCCAAGGGATGAAACTCATGAAACTGACAGAAACATAATAACTGGTTTTCATGCTTATGATGAGGAGGTTAAGCCCTGAATCACGTGCTTTCAAGTGCCCTTCCTAAGCTTCTTTTCAGCCTTCACTGTATCTGTCGTGAATGCTGTAGTTATCCATACAATAGTCCAGTCCCTCTTGGGAGGTTTGCTTGGTGCTTTGATTCAGTAACAGCACTGAGGCTTACAGTCTATTTATGTATTGCTCAAGAAAGTAGTGTCTTTTGATAAGTAAGTCTTTTGATCAGTGGAATCTGTATTAGAATCTTCAAGTAGGATAAAAAAGTAAATCTGGAAAGTTGTGGAAGAGTAAAAAAGAAAAAAAAGCTGACTGCTGATTAACTAGGAAATCTTGTGAAATACCAGGATAAAGTATAACTAGTCTGACTGTAGCACACTTGCATTTTATGACTTTGGTGAAAACCTGTTCTGAAAGCCATTTTCTTCCAGAGAATGAGAACATACTGGTTAGTAAATTATAAAGTGGTAAATAAGGAAATAGCTGTTCAGGGGAGATGTAAAGTGCTTTCTACAGTTCCTCTTTGAGAGAAAAAGAAGATTCAAATCTTCTTTCTGTGTAGTGTCAGAAATAATGCTTGAACAGTCCAGCCAGCTGTGGTTGTGTTTTTTTTTTTTTTCTTTCCAGCAGCTAAACTGGCCCTAATTTCTCCCTAGTGTACCTGTCTTCCTATCAATGAACATATGCCTGAATGCAGCTGCTCTGACTATGTTTGTTTCTACAGTATGGTACAGATTTTGAATTCCATTGCTTTGCAGTCAGCCACTAAAGAACCCGTAAAATCAGTCATTGGCTCTGGATCTCCCACAGGACTAATGAATAAAACAAACAGAACTCTCCAGACCAAGGCACATCTGAGGAATAGTTTTGCATAAAATAAGCTGAAAGGCATTTAAACAATGGGTAAAGGTTTCTCCTTTTCTCCTCCTTACCAGGTATTAATTTCAGAAATACTCACTCAGTTAACCTCAAACTTCCCCTCCCTGTCTTTCTCAATGATATATTGAGGAATTAAAACTAGCCAAGTCAAAAAGATGTAAATGTTGCTGTTCTTCTTTTTGTCTTACTGGTGTATGTAGAAGCCCAAGGCAAGAAATTTGGGCCACATGTGCTAACATGTCCCGGCACTATAGGGAACAAAGTTTTACAAATATTGTTTGATGGCTGTTTTTTTTAAATTGTTGTTGTTTGTATAGGGGTTTGGTTTAATTTTGTTTTTTTTTTTAATATGAGATGGTAAGCAATTAAAAAAGTGTTCAATCAATGTTAACCTGAAATGAGAACTTTACATTTTCTCAGAGGAAGAAAGGGAGAACTGCTTATATTTTTAAAATTGAATAAAATATTTTCTTAATATTTTCTAAAAGAGAAGGCATTATGTTCTTCTCTCCAGATAACATTTCTGTGAGGCCCTTCCAGGACTGGTCACTTATTCTGATCCACAGAGTGAGATTTTGCTCTTCTATAATTTAAAGTGGTTCACACAAAAAGACAAGATCTTTGAGAAGCTACTGGCTATTGGGCCAGGTGTGGGGAACATCAGGAAGCATGGTCAGGCCTTTCCCCACATGAGGTTGTGCATCACTCAAATATGGCTCATGCGCTCTTCCTCCAGCCTGCCTCACTTTCCAACAAAGCTTTTGGCTCCCACTGGACTGAGTGCTGATACTGCATCACAGACCAGAGGGACAAAGAGGAGGGCTGGCTGCCAATGACAAGCTGCTTGGAGAGCAGGATATTTATTTAGTTATGTGATCTTTAATGTTGAAACATCATCATTACGCAATACAGTGCCTAGTCCTGAATCTGACAGCGTGGCACAAGGCTGTTGCATGTCAGTGGCTAATGGCTAAGCCCCTCCCAGCTCCAGGGCAGCCCCTGAGTCAACAGGACTTTCCTGACCTGCTCATTGCAGCAGTGATACAGGCCAGAGAGCAAGGTTAGCAGCTCTCACACAGCAGAGAAAGGCCAATGCTTCCTTTCCGCATTCTCACTCCCTTCACCTGTGCCGTGCCTTCCTCCTTCCTTCCCTTCTGCAATTGCAAAGCCTTGGAGGTATAACCCTGCACTCATCTTTCCTGGCTATTCCATTCTCCATAGCTTCTCTTGCATACAAACACAGGTGTGAGACACAGATAAAACAGGATGATCCTCAGCTGCACTGCAACCAGGGAGGAAAGTAGTTTATTTGTATTAGTTCGGGCCACTGGAGTAAAGGGCACTCTTTGTGCATGTAGTTCCTCTCATTCCCTAGATGAGGAGCTGGCAAGGGCCTGTAATACAGCTCTGGCTGCAACAGCATGGACACTGACAGGCAACAGACAAGCTTGCTGACAAGCTGTGAAAAGCCAAAAAGGTCTTTGACTCAAATAAGACCTTGACTGGACAGAAGCATGAGCTGGCCATGTAGGATCTTGTAATATAACATTATTGACTTAAAGTGAGGTGAATGGGTGAAGTGACAGTGAAATTGGCCTGTAGAATTCTGAAGTGCATTTTTTTTTGGACTCTCCTAAGGGAGTACAGCATGTTTATTCTGGTCCTTGTGTGCTATTATCTGTTCTTTGTGCTGGGACTCAGTAATTTCCTCCTTGGCTGTGTTCCCATTGTGTCTACAGCCTGACTATTTTGCATGAAGTACTAAAGGGTCTTGGTTGGGATGACTGTGAAAGGTGAGTGGCATGGTCCCTGTGCCAGCAATCATTTCCTAGTGAAAATAAAGTGTGAGTACAGTGGATGTGTGCACCCAGCTGAACTGGGGACAATGTTGTGGGTGCTTGGCGTGCATATACCTCAAACGTATCTGTGGGTATACCTACTAAAAATCTAATAGACACAGCCTTAAATGACAATTAGCTTTGCACTGCCAGCTCTGTCCTTTAAATAGTGCATGTACTTTTTTACTTCTGGAAACCTGCAGCAGACATGAGACAAAAAGAATAGCAAAAAAACCCTACTCTCTGTTTCAGAACAGCTTGAATCTACAAGGTGTAAAGTTCTTGATAAATGGGAAGAAATGAACACACTAGAGACTGTGAAGAAAGAAATAGAGGTTTATATGCACAGGCTGTGACTGTGCATATAATGGCAAACACTCTTAAAAAACTACAGACAAAAATATAATGAATTCTAAACACATCCTAGTAAGATTTCTAGAGAAGTACTGATGTTCATGGAGGTACTACCACGATGGACTTTTTAGCACTGAGCTATTGGCCCTCAGTGGTCTATTTTTTATCCTCACACACAATATGTGCCTAGTCTGGGGGCTTCCATGTTCACCACAGCTTCTTAGCCTCTGTCCCTGAAATAGGAGGCTTGTAGGCTGACCCTCACTGTGTCAGATGATCTATAGACACAGGGGTTATTTCTGTATTCATGTTACAAGTTTGGGAATTTGCAAGTAAATATACATTAAACAGCAGCATCATTATTTTTAACTTGCTTGTTTCTGGTCCTGGAGAAACAAAAACGTTCTGGGTGGGATTTTTAAGCTGGCATCATCTATCCTTGATATGAATGCTGAAATGCCTAGTGACTTCAAGGACGGAGAGATAGAACTGTCTCTTGATTCCCTTTGAAATCTCATTTCTGGATGCTGAAATAACCGAGCATAACTGTGGATTATTCATTAGTATATAGGATTGATCATAGCTGTGAGCACATTTCAGATACAGACAGAAAGGTCAAGCTTCAGTATAGATTGAATCAGAAGACTATGATGGATTCTTGATATCAAGTAATTGATTTTAATAAAATGACAAATATTAACATGAATATTTGTTTACAGAATAATGTTTTTACTTTTTTTCTTTTTTTATGATTCACTAGACTCCATCATTATTGGTTCAGCTCTCTTAGTAATTGTTGCTGTACAAAGCAAGCAGTGAGAGATAGGCTTGTATTGAATACTATGTAACCCAAGGTACAGAACTTATAGAATTTTGTTCTTTTGCTAAAATTTGCATACTGAAAGCGGCCTGTGTGAGGACCACTTAAACTATAAAAGAGGCTTGCAAGTTTCTGCGGGATTAGTGAATTCACCATTTACAAACACTATTCCTTTTCTACTGGCTATTGTGCAGTTAGAAATAGCACAAGATTTCAGTAAAGGCACTTTAACATGTCCTTGTCACTAGTTATGCTGATAAGTGTTCCAGCTGTGTGAAGTGAGGGGGTAATTTCATGCAGCTAAAAGTACAGTCAGCATGAGTAGGGGATAATGTGTCACTCCTAATGGTGGGCAAACAGCAGTTGTTCATGTGAGGCTTGGGTTTGACTAAGCATGTAAAAGGTCAAACATATCTCCAAACTTACTGTCCCCTGAAGCAATTATACCTGTTGACAGGAGATCTAATTAATTAATTAATTATACTAGGAATAAAACAGGTGCCAAAAAGTCACAGGAAAGCCAAAAAAACCTGTGAAAAACACATAACATGAAAATCGCAGGTATAGGTACAGCCACTGTGTTCCTGTTATATGTTTGACCATCTTTAAATTCAATTACATATTTAAAATAATTTTTTTCCTGCCTAATTTTTCAACCAACTCAGTGCATTGCTGCCTAATACTACAAGAAAGTAGTCTTCTTTCTAAAGCAATTGGCAGGCCTTCAACATCAAAGAGCTTTGGGGAAAGAAGAGAACTCTTGGTTTGTTTAGATTTAATTGGTATCAAGATATTAAAACAATGAAAGCAGCAGTAAGTGAGGAACTCTTCCTTTTTTTCCTTTTTTTATCCTAGCAAACAGGGCAATTTAAGATCCACGTAAGGTTCCTATGTATGATCTCTAAGATATGCTTCCCCATGGCATGGTAACAAATGAAATATAAAGTATGCTCCTCTGAAAAAAATATCCACTCTGGGAAGGGAAGTTTCTCCTTTTGCCTTTTTTTTTTTTAATATGAATATTCAGAAGATCTTTAAATATAAATTGCTGGTTTATAGAATGGGTTTTCTGGAGGGGCTGACCTTGTCTGTACTGTAATGAAAAGGACAGTCAGAAGATGGCAATGTTGTACAGCTGTCCCAACAGGAGACAGCCACATCAGCAAGGAAGGGAAACCTCCTATACTTCTTAAGTACCCATAAGGGAAAATGAAATGGCCCCTGTAGGCCTTTGGAGACTTGGCCCTTCAAGCATACTTCGTCTGAATTCTTGTGTAGGCTTTCTGAGTTTGTAATACCATTTGTAACAGTAATTCAACATTTTAAACCCCTTATTTAAAAGGGAAAGCCCATTATAATTTAAGACCAATCTAATTAAACTAGTGCATTGCCACATTTCATAATGCTACATAAGTACAAGATGTTCTTTGCCACACAGGTTTCATTTTTTAAAAGAAACGTGTGTCTGATGCATTTTCTTTTGCTGGAATGTTAAGGGATCAGTTTAACTGATCTGTTACTGCTTTCTCATGCCCAAACTATGAAAGTCAACTCATCAAACACATTTCTCCAGTGTCAAATAAAAGTTATCTCCTTAGAACCCAATGTGGTTCAGGCATACTGCAAACTAGTTTATACATGAGTTACCTTCACTAGCTCTAATCCCAAATGACTGGAAATTTTTCCTTTGGTTCCAGCAAATTCCAGATTAAGCCTGCTGTGCTTTGCCCTCTAAAAATTGGAAAAGTATGGGATATAATTCCCTATTTTTCCTTTTTTTCTTTTCCTAAACTACTGTGGAGAGATATTAGAGTACTTTGATCTAAATATGTAAATCAAAGCTGCAAAAGCTTCCTTCTTCCAACTGTAGCGAAGGCACTGGAAGGAGGTAAAAGCCTGTGGTAGATAACTCTGACATATAAAATTCATGGAACAGCTCAGCAAGACGAACTCAGACTTCTGTAAAATACAGGAACTAATAGATGTCTTGAGAGAAGTGAGTAATACTTTGAATAAAACAATTTTAGGTTCTATTGCACACTCTAAAGTCTGAAGCTTTATGTCCGTAACCAAAAAAGCAGGCATCATTTCAGATGTAGATGAAACATGAAGTACATATCTCCTTGCATTCAGAGATTTGTCTAGCAGCTCAATCCAAAAGCCAGAATGGTCATTGATGCTGAAAGACAAAATCAAGTCATTTGTAGCATAGTAGTGGCTGTAGCAGAAACAATGCCATGCACACTCTTCCTTATTTGCATGGTAAGACCTGGTTTTTCTGTCTGTTTGGTTTCCCTCAAGGTAAAAATCTGGCAAGAAGAGAGGGTCTAAGACAGACTCAAAGACGTATGTAACTTGAGATATAGTGCTAAATTAAAACTCCCGTCACACAGAGACTACTTACTATAATTTATGTCAAGGTTAATGGAGTAAAAAGTATTGGAGTATTTTAAATGCTGATCAGACATTGCCAATTAATATCACTGCAGATTTTTTGTTATATACCCAAAGGTATTTCAATGTTTCTCACCATTTATGTCTTTTTTACAGGTAGTTGAAGGAAATATTACAGAAATTTTAAATAAACTGAAAATCACTCAGGAAAATCAAAGGTGAGTATGAAATATTCAAGTATCTTTGTCAGTGTGGTTGTACAGAAAGTGTTAGAGTGATGGAGATGCCAGTCATAACAGCTTTGGGCCAAAGGAAGACGAATTAGTTACTGAGAGCAGATGCATTCAAGTGTTCATTGCAGAACATACACAGTAGCAGCTGGGAGTCATAATCAGATATTATAGATTTCTCTTCAATGTGGCTCAGAGTGTTAAATAGTAAAAATTATGCGCAGAGTTTAATTACAAATTCTGATTGCTTCAGTTTTTTGTTTACAGAATGGGAATATTCAAAGTTGGAAGGGACCCAGAAGGATTATCAAAGTCCAACTCCTGGCCCTGCACAGGACAGTTCCAAGAATCACACCATGTGCCCAGGAGCATTGTTCAAACACTTCTTCAACTCTGTTGAGCTTGGTGGTATGACTGTGCAGGCACAGAACAGACACATTATGGTACTTAAAGACTTACAAGTTTTCTGGCAGCATCCTGCTGATGGTTTTTTACACCTGACATAGAGAAGTTCAAGCTCTTGTCTGTTCTGACATTGCTCACTAGTGCAGTTTTGGCAAATACTGTGTGCAGTGGAATTTTCTTTATATTGGTAACTAGTCTGAGATTCTTAAACTTGTGTGACATAAACTTACTTCATTTGAAAGGGGTATATTATGGTGTCATCTCAAGCATTTGAAGTAACATATTTTAAGAAATTAAATCATGCATATTTGATTATCGATGCTGCCTGTCAGAAGTAAGTATTGAATATATTTGTTTCTGTGGTGGTTTCAGTATTTTGTTTTAGCACAAGTCTGTTTATTCCTGACTTGTTTTTAATGTTCCAAAACTCTGGATATTCCAAAGCTTTGGATAAGGAGCCATCCAATCTAAAGCATGGTGGAAGAGATACTATCCCTACTTATTTATCCACTGTCAAGGTAATGAAATGCACATACTTATACAGGTGTTTGTTTCAGCGTATTTAATATCGCTTCAGATTGAGGGTTGAGCATCTGTAGTGCTGCTTAGAGATTTGTTTTTCTTACCTGAAGTACAATTTTACAGAAACTGAGCAAATGTCAGCCAGAACTAAGGCTTTGTATCAGTTGAAAAATATATCTATAAAATATCTGAAAAGTCTAGTTCATAGGCCATGAGCATTTTTGTACCTACAATTTATCAGTAGAAGAAATCACTTCATCCAGGCAAATCAGGTAGTGGCAGGCTGCCGCTAAATTTAATTCCTTAGTTTGCTGCATGCCTGATTTGTTAGTTTCTATCTGCATGAGTGATGCAAATGATTTAATCTGTGAGTTGGAGGTGGAAATCATAAGTCAGTAAAAGGCCTGAGGACACACAGAAAGTCTCACTGACCTGAGTGCATTTTGGATCAGCCTTTCAGGTTTTCAAACATTAGGCAGACATTATATGGAGTTGTCTCCTATTGTTACAACACTAAGAGAAAGGTTTCTCAGATTTAGATGGCAGGTGGTGTTTTGTGCCACAGGGACCCCAAACAGTTGCTGCAGGTTCCTGTTGTGTCTGTGACCTATACACTTCCATGCACAATTATGAGACTCTTGGTAAGAATCCAACACTGTAGTTACAGACTCTGAAGAATAAGATTCATTAATATAAAAAAGAACAACTCTATTTTCATCTTATTGCCAGCATTTGGTGTCAAAGAGGATGTTTTATTTGCTAACCCAGGCAGCAATTTTTACTTTTAAATTGTATTAGGGAAGCAAGAAAGGATTTTTCTTCAAAGAAGTTAAGAGTCTCAGCAAAAAAGAACCCATAACTCAGATCTTATGAAATATAAAAATTTTTATTTTTTTAATGCATAAGGTAGAAAATCAATAATTCTATTATTTTATGAAATCTTAAAATTAAGGCCAAGCTTCTGTTAATTTTCTGTTTCTGGCTCTTTGATTGAGAATTGCATTAGGTTTCATAAGGTGGTATGCACAGTTATGTTACACTTGGGTTGTTGGAGGCTGGCAATGCCAATAGCTCATTTTGGGAGCTGCTACCTAATGATCTAAGATCACTACTACACAATAATTTTATGATCATGCAAAGTAACCCCCTTTATGGTATAAAGTTTTTGTGTATCATGTTGTTACAATTTCCTGGGTGGATGCATTCATTAGACATAATGAGGGGGAGGGAAGGAATTGAAGAAGAAAAACAGTAAAGCAAAGCATGAAATCTAAATAAGCAGTCTCCCCACAAACACCAGGGAGAGCACTTACAAGACAATGGCATGTATTTCTCTTTAAATTTGCAAGGATTTCTTTGCCAGAGCTGAGTGCTAGTAGATCTAGAAAGTTATAGATGATTGCAAAATTTTGTGCAAAATTAATAAGTGTTTTGGTTACTGACAGTTACATTCCTTTCAGGAACTGAACATAAGTCAGTGTAGCTGAGGTGTTAGAGATAGTATAAAGGACCCATATGAATAGAAGGGTTCTTTGCTCTTTCCATTCAAAAATATTGATGAATTATGTTCTAAGAACATGAACAACAGAAATGGTACAAACAAGGTTATAAGGCATGATCACACTTGCATCTGTTTATAAATTACAGAACTGTGTGTGAACCTGCTTTCTGATATTTCTTTGATTTTGAATCGAGAGTTGTGTGATCTGCAGGTCAGGTATGGGACTTAGTGTATAAAAGTCAATGTCATTTGACAGATAAAACTTGGACAAAAATAAAGCACAGTTCTGTCTGAGAGGATAATAGGTTATATTTTTTTTTAAATTAAAATCTGGGAATGTTATAAACGTGAAATTATTGGTCAGCCAAAAGGCTATTAGAAATAAAGCATAAAGGTAATTAGTAGTAGATATAGTGGAATACAAGGTCAATTAGTCTCATTTGTATGATGTTAATAATTGAATGCAGTCAGCCCTGGGATACTGACAGAAGCACTCTCACTTTAAATATTTTAAAAAATGTAACAGAAGGACTTTTACATTTTGCTTTAAGCAGAGCTTATGTATAAACCTTTTAAAGTAGCACAATGTCTTGTGATATTTGCATAATAAGATGCTTTGTAAAATGAATGTCCAAAATTCTTCTCTCCCCCACAATTTTAGGAATCACATTTCTAGAGCTGACATTTTTCTCTTTGTGCAGGACCGATCAAGAAGACTGAAACATTAATGGTAGCATGAGATTTCTGAATTAAAGTCTGTCTTGAGGGATAATTAATGTAATGGAAGGCATCTAATTATCTGAAGTCAAAACTGTATCATCCTTTGCCCATAATGCACATAAGATAACACAGATGACATTTAATTAGAGGCAAAGCATGGATTAATACTTACTTAATAGCTTTGGTAGGAGGCTTCCTCAGGTGCTGAAACTGTCCAGTGAATTGGGGCAAATATTTAGCCTGTGCTTGTAGCCAAATAAATAATTTGCAGCAAAATCTTACTTAGCCAATTTCTACTGTTCCTGCAGTAGGAATATGATTTCTTCAGACTTAACAGCCATCTTTGAAAACTGTTTTTATTTTTAGTTCTGATTTGAGAAATTAAAACTTTGAAATACAAAATTTTGAACACTATTTTTTACCTGTAAATGGATGAAGTCATAATACGGTTTTATTTGTTTTCCTGGCTAGAGGGTTGTATCCACAGCTCTGGTGGAAGTAGTAAAATTTATTTTGGACTTAGCTTTCCATTCTAATTTGGATTGGTCAGCTGTCTCGCTATTTCCAAGAAATGTTTGTTATCAGGTAGGTCTATTTGATCCATGCTAAGTCATTGTAGGAAAGGAAGGCAGCTGGAAAGCAACCTCTGTTGTGGAAATGATGATGTCTGCACTTTACATTAAAAAAACCTTATGGGACAGTGCCATATAAACCATTTTTACTTTCAGTACACAATACTAGATCTAGAAAACGTCTCTCTTCCTTAGAAAGTTGTAGAGGGAATGCTTTCTAGAGCTGCTACATCTAGGCAGGTGGGTATTTGCTTTTTGCCCAAATCCATTCCAACAAATTTCAGTTATCTAGTAAGATTTTAGGGAGGACAAACCATCCTCTGGAGATTAATCTTTCTCTCTTTTCAGCAACTTTGAGTGCCTGGAATTAGATGAGTTCATCTTAGTTCCTTTCATATGGCGCATAGTCATTGGAATGTTGACTGTCACAGACTTAGATTTCAGTTTCTGGTCAGTGTTTGTGTTGGTTGTATGCTATAATTCTTTTTAGAAAGATGTGGGAGCTAGTAGGGAGAGTTTTGTTACCCGAAAAGGAAAAATGAGTTTCCGAGAGTCTGGAAGAAAATAAGTAAAGAAAGATAAATACTCACCACTTCAAATATACTCATAATTTCTTGAGGGTGTGCCAATGGAATCCAGGCTTGAAAAACTGCTATTAAAATACAGAACCACATATTATAATGAAATGTCAAAATAAGAAATGGGTTTTCATTTTTGCATACAATATTGTGGATAACTATACTGTCTCATAAAGAGATATTATCATATAACATTTTTAGAAAATATCTAGTGCAAATAATTGTTATATGAAACAGCTGTGTTATTCTGTACTGCCCTCTTCCATCATGGCTCTTTCCTAATGGGAACACCAGCTACTAATTACACTCTTAGGACAGAACTCCCATGTAGAAGTTATTTAAGCATATCAAAACTGCATCTTCTAAATAATACTAGTCTTGGATTATGCCTTGAACTGTGGTGGTACATACTGGCATTTGAACATTGCTTGTGTGAGTCCATTCATGACCCCCAAATTTTGACTTTCGCTTTATGAAATCTTATTATGGCTGCAGTTTTTTTAAAGCATAAGACGGGTTCAGATCAAGTGGAAGCATCTGCTTGATTTTGCAGAAAGCCTGAAAAACCAGGTCAAAGAAAAGAAGTAGTCCTTACAACTGAAAGGCGTGTTGTTTAATACCTGTAATTAAACCTCTGCTATGAAGAGTGGTTGTCTGTGAAGGAATGTTAAGGAAAAGTAGGAAGAAAACTGATCATACCAATTACATAGCTGTATTCATGCTAACGAAACATCTTTTTTTTCCCATGCACAATCAACCTGTGAAAATGGAATTTTTTTTTATTATTTTAATAAATAATCAAATGTAAAAGGGACATGGAACCAGTCACACTTCGTAGCAAGTAAGATGAACCCAGAGATGTTACTGTGTCTAATGGATATATTTGCATTCTTTCTTGGAGGAACATTTATTCCAAGAGACTCATAGACTGTACATCCCAGTTTAAGCAAAATGCATAGTCTATTGCTGGCAACCTGGGATGAGTCTTACTTAAAAAACCAGACAATTAAACAAACAAAAAGCCATAAGAGAAATAAGAAATAATCAAATGCACCAGTTCCAAATAGATAAAATTCCTACCCCAAAGCAGCAATCCAGGCATCTTCAGATTGCTTCTTGGTTTATATTTGCTTGATGTTTTCTTGTTTGGTTGGGTTTTATTGTTTGGTTTTGGTTTTATTGCTTGTTTACTTTTGGTTTTGTGTTTCTTTGTTTTACTTTTTGTTTGGTTTGGTTTGGTTTGGTTTTGTTAAGTGTATCTTTTTGTTTGATGTCCCGGTTTGGACAGGTATTTACCAAGAAAGGCGGGAGCCTCCCTTGAAATGAGAAATGTGAACCCCCCCTTCCCTCCGAATNAGCAGCAGCAGCAGCAGCAGCAGGGCAAGGGCGGGGCTCCAGAAGGCTGAGCCGGCGAGCGGGACCGGGCTGTGTCCCAGCCCCCACCAGCTCCACCCCCCGCGAGGTCTCTGTCCCTTTCTGAGGAATCCCCAGACAGGGAGGTGCCGCACTCACATGCCTGCCGGGCTCAGCCATTGTCTTCCTTAAGTACTGGAAAATTAGCATTTTTAAAGAGGAAAAAATTTCTCTAAAAAACATCGACATTTGATCAAGTTTCACAAACAGGTTTTCACTGCAGTAGGTGACATTGTAAGTCATCAAGTTGAAGAAGTTGCATCATGGAGCTGAGTTCTTAGGAGTTTGCCTTTTTTAGATTCAGGTCCATAAGAATCTGTTGCTGCTAAAAGTTGTCTTCCTCTACCTTCTTTCTGTCTCAAGCCATTGTCTGAGCTAAAGTCCAGACTCTGCAGTAGTACCTGTGGTGTCTCAGCACTGATGTGCATCACTTGCATTGGACTCCCATGGGATCTACCAATGAGGCATTGCTGTCCCTACCTTACACGTAGACATCTCAGATCATGAATCCAGCTTGTCTGAAAAGATGACTTAAAATATTTTCAAAATTTTATTTTAGACCTGTGGACCCTTTATCCTGACTTCAGAGTAAGAGTACAAGAACAGGGGATTATTAGGAGAATTAACAGTGTCTCCTAAATTTTTTTTTTTAATCTTTGGATTTTGTTTTGGATGGCCATTTCTGCCATCCATGCTACTAGAGAGAATTTAAACAAGTCTTTATGAAAAGAGAAGGGAGAAAGACAGTAATATTATGTCCATGAGTTGCTGTCCAAGATGACATTTGTCTGTGGAAATCTGCTATAGAATGACATTTTTAGAAAGAAGTGAGAAGGATAGCATTTTTATGGGTAACAAGGCCAGTCAAAGTTATAACAGTTACAGCTGAAAACAGGAAAAGACTTGAAAGTAAGCCAGAATCCCTCAGTAATATCTAATATGTAAAGTAGGAAGGGAACATCCTATAGCAACATATGGTGCTGCTCGCTGCTGGAGATAGCACTCTGGAAAATGCTTTCTGAATTTGGGCCCGTGGTGTCAGTTCCCATGTCTGGTTTAGAGATGGAAAATGGAGAGCTACTGCAGTTTGTGATTGCCCTGGAATGCATTCTGTGAAGGTAATTAAAAAAAATAATTTTTATATATATATATATATATGCATATATATATATATATATGTTTATTTTTCTAACCATTTTGGGTCATTTCAGTAAAGCCAGGGCAGAAGGAAAAAAGTGATTTGAACTTTTCAAGGACAATTTATGCATTCACCTCACAATATAAAACAGTCAATACCCAAGTCTGATCCATACTTATGTACAAGTACTGATTAGTATTCTGTGAACATGAATGCGTGTTTTGAATATACTAATTATTACAGCATATTTTTAATAATTCTCTTCTTGTAACCATCAATTTATCTTTATTGCATTTATGAAATAAATGTAGGAGCTCCCAGAAGGTGAATGTAATATTATTTTGTGCTCACCTCTCATCAGAGACTCTGACAGAAGTTTACAAACATCAATTAAGTTTCACCATGCTGCCATCTGGGAAATAACTTTTCTTACACCCAGGTTATAGATGGATAAACAAACAGGAGCTAAATAATTTGGCCTGGATCATGTCGCCAATTGGGAATAGAGATTTCACACGCTCTCCCAATCTCTCACTCAGGTCTAACTAGTAAGCATGCTGCCACACAGTTTAGTTACATTTTGGACTTTTTTTAATGAACTAAATTGCCATTTTTTTCTTCTGAATCATCCAAAACTTGCCAATATTTTATTTTAATAAATAACACTCAGGCCAATAATTATAGTTAAATAAAATGTTTATCCTTACCTTTGGTTGGTTCTAAGATTTGTGTATGCTGCTAACACAGGATGATAGCAAAGAAAGCACAAATAATTTTTTGTAATTCCCTTTAAAAGTCTTCCCACTGACAACAATGGCATTTGGGTCTGTTCCTCATGCTCATATTATAAACTGATCTCTTCACTTCCTCAGTTAGTTTATTTTTTTCCTTGCAGAGAATACTTTCCCTTTTCTAATGTTTTAAGAAATGTTTCTAATATTTGATAAGGCATGCACAAGGAATGAGGAGATGTTTTTTTCTGTTGTGTATTCTTACTAATATTTTAAATTTTTTTCCTGTATTGTTGGTAACCCTTTTGAACCTCATAGTGAAGTATCTAATTGTGGGCAGAAATACAAAGCTTCTGGTTATTACAGTTGTTCTCTTCCCATTTTGGCTCTAGGTAATTAAAATCTTTGGGTGGGGATGGGATTTAAAGGTCATCTCAGTTCTCCCTTATGTGTATACTAATTATAAAGGCATAAGGACCACTACTACAGTATTCACTCTACAACACTGGAGGATTTACCTCCATGTGAAAAATGGGTCATTCCTGTTAGACTGCTGGACTTACTTTTCCTGGAGAGAAGGTGGTGCCAAAGAAAACATTGTATGTCAGTGTAGTGGTAACTTCCAAATTTTAGGAACATTCTCACAGAAGGAAGGCATCCTTTCTAACCTCTGAGATTTAGGAATGTCAGCTGGTTCTTTCTGATTTTGGCACTGATTTGGCAGTGATCATTTAAACAGATGGCTAGATACAATATGATAATTCTCTTTGTTATAAACATTATTGTTTAAAAATCTGTCATATTACATCTCAAGTGTTAGGTTAAGGAGCAGTCAGGGAAGGGCTAGTGTTACCCTGAAGTGAGTAGTTACTGTTATGACATTCCCAAGTGAAATCCAATCATATAGTGCATACATTAATCCCAACAGGGTGATTGTAGAAAGTATGATTGATGAGGTTATCTGTGTCTAAAGAACACAGGTTAATAACATAAAGAAGATCTGCATAAGGATTTGGTTCTGCCTAGACAGACCTTTTGCTTCACAAGGGGCTAGAAGTCTGTCAAGCACCACAACACTCAGAGCTGACTTCTTGCCATTTTGACAAGAGGTAATGACTTCCAGTCATGCCCAGGGAATACCAATGTTTCCCAAGCAGATGGGAGCAGCCAGAGGGTGGACATCTTTGAAGGAAGAAGTGATGGGAAGAAGATTTGAATGAGAAGATCTGAAGTGTTGAGGAGAAGCAGAAAGTAGAAAATCCCAAATCAAATACTCATTTAAAAGTTCCACGTCCTCTGATTGTGCCAAGCAACTAGATGCTGTGACCTGAGCTATGAATGTCTGAGCACAATGTTCTGTGAGAACCTTTGGAGCTGAACAAAGTAGGAAGATTTCTTTGCATATTTTATTTATCTGTGTATTTATTTAGTAAAATACTTAACTCCCATCTCTTTACCTTCTGTCAGTAAATTTTTCATTTTACGTTTACCTTAATTTAGATTGAGTGCTGGCAAATGTCAAGATAACTTTATGCATTTTGGGCAGGGAATTTTAACCTTGACTGTAGGAATATTTTTTTTTTTTACAAAATTATTTTTTTACTGTCCAGTAAATCTATTGATTTTGGTTTCCATAAGGAATCTCAGTATCTGCCCAGCTGTATAGGCCAGTTTGCAAGATGATCATAGAGATCTATGTGAAAGAAGCATCTTTTGACTAACAGCATTAATTAAGTACAGAATAGCCTGATCCTCAAAGAAGCAGTTGGGATCCAACATTTAATTCACAAACAATTGTACAAGATTAACTAGGCAACACTTATTCATTTTTCGCAAAAATAGCGCCCCAAAAAACCAACAAAAAGGCCCCTACTTTGAAAGCATAAAAATATTCATGATATCAACTACACAGGATAAGCCAAAGGAGGGCTTTTTGATTAATGTGAGAATGCAAGAGTAAAAGATTTGAGATAGAGTATATTAAATGAAGTATTAATAGACAAAATACGCTGCTCTGATGCATTCAAGAAACCAGAAATCTGTCCCAGATCTGGAAGCAGATTAGCAGAAGAGACTCTGAAACCAAGGTTTAGAGTTTAAGGAACTAAGATAGAAATCCCCTCTGTGCTCTAAAGCGTGGATGCAGCCATGGTAGATAGGCCTTGAAAACCTGAATCTCCATTTAGGATACGAACAGTACAAAGAGTTAGTAAATCTTGTGTATTCTAGACAGTTTTCCTCACCTCAGTGGTGAGCTAAGGCCCTAACATAAAGCCACCTTGGATGTGGATACGTCATTCCTCTTTCATACTGTGTTTGTGGTGTTTATAGTCGTGTTTGTAACACAGATGCTATTTCTAGGATACCAACTTACTGAAAAGTGGGAACTTAAAGAGTTTTCATTTTCTTTTGAATATGCAAATAGCTCTCATAAAATGTCTTTAATTAGATTCCCTAATGCCTATATGATGCATGTTTTCTACCCCTGAACATGAAAGGTTTTAGTAGAAGTTTCCACAGGACCCTTAAAATAGAACATTTCTCTCCTTAAGTACCAGCAGAGCAGGCCTTCTAATTGGGTTTTAGATATGCTGTTGCAACTTCTACTAAACAGAGATATTTCTCTTTGGTGGTAGAATTGTTATTTTCTTCTCATGTGTATTTCTCTCCTGCACTCTAAAAATGCCACGTAAATATTATTTTATACCAGTTCTATTAATAAAATGAGAAATTATATTAAAAAAGAATGATCTGTAAAGCCAGAATTATTCTCATAGTGATCAAGATGACACAGCCTTAGATGGTTATTTTCTTTTTTCCTCTGTTCTATTCTGATATGTCAAACTATCCTTAATCTAGCAAGCTCAAACTTGCAAAGTTTTTCAATATAAATGATGAGTTGGGTGCTTTCATGACAGAAACACAGAGCTTGAAGAGCGCTCTTGAAAATTAACCAAGTCCCAACACCAGGTTAGCCTGTTCTTAAAATCTTAAAAACGTAGAGGGTGAAGTAGGTTCTCACCCTCTGCAGCTTGTCTCATCTTGTGCTTCAGTTTCCTGACTGTTAGCTAAAACAGTTTTCTCTTTTAGAGAGTCTTTGCAGAAGCACATCTGGCTAACTTCTTCTTGTAGTCTTTGAAAGGGGAATTACCTTTTAATGAGATTTTAGTCATGCAGTTTGATGGAGGGAAGAAGACTGTGTCCTTCACTAAGTGAAACATCTTTTAAATAAAGAAAAGGACCAAGGCTTCTGAATACTCATGTGAACACTATGTCTTGAATAAAAGCAGTGCTTGTTCAGTGGCTAAACTCTCACCGCTGTGCCAGCAGCACTAGGATTCCATTCACAAGTTTTGTATTACAGGCCAAATAATGCAGAGGTAAGTCTGTTTATTGCCAGATTATACATTACAGAAGGTAAACATAGACAAATATGAAAAACCACCTGCTTCTGAAGAGATGAAGTCCATGGAGAGAGCTTTGGCATGAGGAAGACCTTTCTAAGCACAATTCATTTGAAACTGGAGGAAGTCTCCTTCAATGGCTCATTCTGTAGGATCATCAACTTCTACTCTCTTTGTAACTATCCAGGAAGGGGTTTTCTTTTCACTTTAATTTTAGATGCTTGCCCTTAGACATGTTTATACAGTGTCATGGATGATTTTTCAGTTCTGCAGTTCACTTGGGTTGCTTGGTTAATACCTCAGCCAACATTCAGGATTGCAAATTACCATCAGCTGGGGGAAAATAAAAAGGCTCACTATTCTCTACTACCTTCAGAGCAAACGATCTCAACTACTTAGATCTTTACAGTGTCTGTCTGTCCTCTGCTGAGGACCTCCTTTATTGTAGACTCCAGCACTATATTTCTTCAAATGAGCAAGCAATTCCCGCTAATTAAATGCCAGGAATGGGATATTTACCTGAATCCACTAAAAAACCTGGACATAACATACAATTATAGTGTGGAATGCATTTCTTCTATGTTGTTTGTCTAGTAAATTAAGACATTATCCAAAGTGATTAAATTATTAAACTAGAACAGTTGGTATATTTAATCTCTTTTACTTTTTTCCAATAAATGAAGTGCAAGAAGTGGGTAGTAGTAGCAGTAAGATACTGTAATTAACATTTAGTTCTGTTAGTAAAAAAAAGAACCCAAACATGATGAAATTAGTCAGTAACCTAAGTGAATTCAGAACAGAACATTTAAAAATGCCTGTTTATGCAGTAAGAAAACTAGCTACTAAGTTGCCACAAACTGTTTGATGATGTGAACAAAGCGATGCAATTGTTAATGCCTACATTGCATTATCTATGCAGGAGCAGATTCTAGTATTAAAATCTCCATCATCCTTATCTCTTTGCTTGTTTTCGTAAAGCACTCTATTTTGGGCCAATGCCTTCAGTAGGAAATGCTAGGTAGCACTTTGAATTACTCCAGTGTGTTCTTTAGGGATTTGCAGAATAGAGTCAATTCAGAGCATCCTGACATCGAGATAACAGCTGAGAGCAGTCTGGACATTTCAGGACCTACAGGTGGGTCTAGAAAGGATTGATGTGGTACCTGAGGGCTGGGTAGGGGAGCAGCTAGTGGTATTTTGTGAGAGGCTGAGTGTATAAAATAGGTAACATCGCTTTTGTGAAGCTATGAGCAAAAATCACAGTGTAATGGGACTTCTGGGGTCTGTGAGTTGTCTCCTTGCAGCTTGTATTCCCACTGTTTGAGGTGTAAACATCTACAGCCCCTCCTGATACCTGTGAGCAAGCCTTTCTCCATTCAGACCTGTTTGCTCTGCTCCCCCTCTGTTTCAGGGATTCCACATGTGTTCTACTATGCTGCCTGCTTGATGGGGCCTCCCCTGCCTCTTAGCTGGCCTTTTGCCTGGGTCTCTCACACAAGTTTCCTTCAGACAAGGTGCAGCTGCATAAGATAAAAGGGCACCAGCCCATAGGGAAGCTGGTAATGTAGAAGTAGAGCTGCATGTTTACTATCAGTGTTTTTCTAGTATTAGGACTGCATAGCATTTATTTAAGGTGGCAGATCCTGTTACCAAACAGGACCAAGCTGGGGAAAAACTTCATTCAGGAGGTGTGCTAATTCCCCCACCCAAAAAA
>VZRX01012911.1:0-36858 GCA_013398075.1 Notiomystis cincta | reverse complement strand
CCCCACAGTAAAATCACATTCTCTCATGTATGCGAAAACAGACAATGAGGATTCCATAAAAAAACTTGGAAATTTTCACGTGGTATTCTCACCGTGCCTAGCATAAAGAGAAATGTCAGAACTGTAGTGGCATCCACTTGTGTATGCATGCAGGCTTTAGCACCTTAAGGGCAAATAGCTTCTGCCTTTTCATGTCCTTGAAATTAGCATGTAGCAGAATTGGCCCAGCTTCTGAGTGGCAATACTGTGTGATGTTTATTTGGTTTCTAGTTTAAAGGCATTACAGGGGCAAAATACATATAAAAGAAATGAAGCTCCATAGGCACTGAAAGCAGTTGCTAAACAGTATTTGGACTGTTATACTCCAGACTGCTGGAGGAAAGTACCATTCAACAGCCATGGACATTTTTCCTGTCCTCTCCTGCTATCCCTGCCCTAGCACCTCTTATTGTTGATCTGGGACTGAGCACAATTAAAATATTTTTTGAGTTCTTTCCCTAACTCATCTTTAAACTTTATGATTTTTTTTTAATATCAAAAATGCAAGTCGGAGATGTTAATGTTCTAAAGCCTGGAGTGGATGATTAGATTTGCTGAAAATGAATGGAAAGACTAATCCAAGTAGCAATAATGTTTTCAAATGCTTTATGTCACAGCTGGTACAGTCTGATATTAGAGGTCCTAAAGAGCAGTTTTCATACTGGTTACAATAAATCACATTTATATGATGATGAGGGAGGAAGAGAGGTAAGTGAGTCCACTTTAGGAAGAGAACATAAAATTCTGATAGGAGAAGTACTGTTGTTGGCACTGACCTTCCTTGGAAAGGGAGAAGATACAGGAAGTTTATCTGCTTCTTACTGCTGCGTGTACATAATTCACCAGAAATAGGTATAGTTGAAAACATTTTTAAATACCAAAACCCCAAAATAAAAACAATGGCAGGAGACCCTGACAGAAAGTATGAAAACAACCTACAAGTGGTTTTGAAAGAGCCAGAAAAGATGAATTAAAGGGAAAGAATGTGCTGTTGGCCATATAAAGTCTGAGAAAAGACTTAATACTCGCTAGGGATCTGCATGCCTGGTGCTGGGAATAGTCACGGTATTTGAAAAATTTGTTGGACTCAATGTAAAATAATATTGAGCCTGTTTGAGGGTATGGATTAGGTCTGGGCTACTCTGTGAATTCCTACAAGTTTCATTTTTATGTCCTCAGAAGTTTGGCTGGTTGGTGCTATTTCAGTAAGTTTATATTTGGGGTATGATCATATTCTAAGAATTCATTTAAAACTAAAATTCAGGAGGTGTTATTCAGTTGTTAAAATACTAGATTGAATAAGCAAGGAGTCTCCTCTATAGAAAATAATGGAATATTTCCCTTTTCAGGTTTTCAACTCTTTGTAATGAAAAAACCAAATTGTTCTGTCAAAATATGTCACAACGCCGGAAGCAGATGTTGATTAAGAAGAAAAAAATATTTCAACCCTTATTAACTGGTGAGAAAAATATTTTAGCTTTTCTTCTAAATCAACTTGAGTCACCAATAGCTATAGTAAATTCTGGAGTATATTACTGCTCTCTTGTCATGAAGTGTATGGGAATACTTATTTTATTTTGAGTTGTGGTGAAACATCTTCATTTCTACAAAACAAGAATTCTGAGTTTGTTACCCCAACTATCCACATGGGGAAGGTGTTTTCATACCATTTTGCAGTATTGTCAACAGGTTAGGAAGACCAGCTTTTCGAAGACAAAGCTTCGGATGAAACTGCTCAAATACATTGAGCAACTTTTTTATGGAGTACCATTTGTAATGAATTGTATCAATGCTCTGAGTGTACTCACATTGATCTGAGGTATGAAACCTTTATTTCACCCTCAGCAAGTCTGAAATCTTGCTCCTGCACTGGCAGATTCACCTCTGTGATTTCATTTGTCTTTTCTTTTATACTTCTGACCAGACAGTAGCTAGATTCTGATTTCTTTCAGAAAGAAAGGAATATATCAGCCCACTAGAGCTGAACTCTGCATTTCTTAAGGTAACAGTTTAATTTTTAAATGCTGAGTTTATTCTTTTGTAAGTATAGTCTGAGTTATATTCACTGTTGAGTGCTTATGAAGAATAAATGCAAAAACCTCAACCAAACCCCTACAGGCTTACTTCAGATTTCTTCTGTTTTCTTTCTTTTGTGGGCTTAACTAAAGAATTTGAAGAGATCTCTGGTGAAATAAGCATATCCGATTCTGGCTTTATGCTGGGAAATTCTACTTTAAATGCCTTTGAATCAGTATTTTACTCCCCCACTCCCCCCAGTTTGATTGTTTATCTCATTTTTTCCTCTTTCACAACATAGCAGTGTCCTCCTCTGTTTTCATGCTTTACTTGCTGACTACTTGTTTCTGCATCTAAAGAATATGGGTACTGGGTAGAAACTTGAACGCTTCTTTTTTTGTTTTGGGGTTGTTTGTTTGTTTGTTTGTTTTGTTTATCTGTATTTGTATTTTCAATTCTCTTCCTGTCTGTGTAATCTTCTGTGATGGTGGGTGAATTTTGTCTTGGAGTCACACACACCAGGGAGTAATCTTCAGGACTCCCTGACACTTTTGTAGACACTTTGAGTGGACATGGTCGGCCCAGGTTTTGTCAGTGAGAGCACCACACTGCCAGGTAGGATATAGAAGGGAGGCAAGAAAACAGTTTTGATATGGAAAAAGAAGAAATAATTCCTATTGTGAGTTGTCATCAGTGGTGTTTTTCGGGAGAGCAAAGGCAGTGGGAACTTTTACATAGTAAGAACAGACACTGCTTTTAGTGGAACAAGTTTCAGGCATTTAGTTAATGGGGTGCTTAATTTAATTTTGGGTGAGAGTTAGTTTCGTGGCTATCAAGTTTGCATTTACTCAAAAAATCGTTTAACTAGGTCTATATGCTTCAACCAGTATTCATTAATGTTTTTGAATTCCATACCTATTATGATATATCCCCCAAAGAACAGAATTGAACTCTGTATCAATTGAGTACTATCTATTTAAAATTTTCATTAACAGAAGAAATCCCAGGCTGCTTCTGTAGAATAATGGGGTTTTTTCTAAAGTACATTACCCCATAGTCCATATTTTCTACCTATTTGCTAAACTTCAAGGCAATGAATTGCTGCTGATTACATTATTCAGCTATCAGCTTGTTTTATTCCCTCAGAAGGGTGTGGGAGGAATGCTCCAAAAAAGCCTATTGGAAAGCAGCAGAGCTCCTGCTGCATTTATTCAAGCTTGGGCTGGTTCTTGCTGGACTCTTGTGAAATGGTGGTGCTATGATACTTTGAAAAGCAAGGATAAGGAAGAATCAGCTTTTAGCCTGTGATAAAGCTGCTGCAAAGTTGCATTTTGTTTCTGTGTCTTTCTATACTAAAATCTGTACTCCTGTGTTTAAAATCATTTAACTTGAGTCTTCTTTCCACAGAAAAAAACCCTTATATTTTTCCCTGAATTTCTCTCCCTTTTCCATATCAAACTATTTCCAAGAACCCAATGTTTCCCCCTTCCATTTAGGATGCAACTACATACTCCTGCTGCAGTCATCATTTGTACTGCACATTTGTCACCACTTTGCTCTTCTCTCTGTGACATCAAAATAAGCCATAGCTTTACTCTTAGGACTTAACTGACCTTTCTCCATGTTCCCAAAGCTCAACTCCCATCTCCAGTACCCACCTGGAAACCAGAAATGCCAGGCACTCACATCCTAATTTTTTTTTAAGTTCTTAGGCGAGTACTTTTGTGCTGTCTCCTGTTAGCACAGGTTCTCGTGAGCAGTTCCAGGACTCTCCTCCACTACCTTGAAGCGTCTTCATTGCTCTCTTCCAAATGCCTGATTGTAATTTTCCTTAAAACTGTCATAATATCTACCAGAAACTTGACAGGAGCTGGGATGCCATGCATTGGGCCATCAACTGGCTGGCATCAACTGTGGTTCTGAGTCCTCATTTCTCCTTGTTCTGAGGCCCTTGCCTTTGTGCTTGTTTGCTTGCATTCAAACCCTAAAGCTTGAAGGTTGTTGCTCTGAATTTCTGCCTATTTTTATGGGCTTTTGTGTGCAACTAGCAGGCTTGCCTTGAGAAGTCAAGATTAGAAATTTGTGCCACAGTTATGGGGGAACATCTATTCACTCCCTTGTTGTTATGTATCTAACAATTAATTTTTGCTTGGTGTTTTCAGTATATAGGAACCAGAAAAGGCAATGATGCACCAGTGATATAATAAAATTAATTATATGAATACATAGGTGTATGGAATAGGTACATGTCAAGCTGCAATAGTCATGGAAGGCTTTTTTTTGCTGTATGATGTAAGCTGTAGTGTCACCCAGATGTCTGCTCAGTACCAGCCCTACAGAGAATTCCTTCCACAACTTCTGTTGGAAAAGGCAACACTGTTCTGGGTTCTCTTCCTGGCAATGCAAGTTTGGGTGAACTTTTTCTGGTTTTCTTTAATAAATTTGTTTGATTTATTTTGTATGGGATATATTTATCAAATGCACAGGATATAGGTTTGTAAGCTGAAATCCATAGTTAAAAGTTTTACTGTTATTAAAAGTCTCATTTTTGGCTGGTATGTACAAAGACAACCTATCAATAAAAATTCAAATTATTTTGTAAGTTAATTTCTCATATTTAATTAGCTCTTCCTTGCACCTAGTTTGTCAGTGCAAGAAAATACTTGAGCGACATATATTCAAAAAGAAACTAGAGAACAGAAATTAAATCCCTCTTCTTACCCTAGATTTCAGAAGGACCTAAAATGTCCAATATGTACTACTTTGAAATAAGTTATTATTAAAAAATCTCTAATAAAAATTGTTTATTTCAGTCCTATTCCTCCCAAGAAAGGTTAGGCTTTTCAAAAGATCTTTATGCTTTTGCCATCTAAATGTTAGTCAAACTTTTTAATAATTAAACACGGATGGCTAGAAAAAAATATATTAATTATGCATCTCCTAGGCCACAGAAAGAATCTGTTTTAACAGGCTACAAAATGATTTAGTATGCATAAAATTTAACATTTAATAATACCACAAGAACATTTATTTTAAATGTTTCCATGTTCCAGTCCTGTCTAATTAATATTTAAATGTTAGTGCACTGATTATGCTCTTTTTTCTCTTGCTCTTGAATTTTTTTGTTTAACAACCGTTGGTTGAAGTTTCAACAAACCCCACAACAGAACAAACCCGGCTACATGAGGCTCCTGAGGTATCTCAGAAGTAAGATTCATGGAAAATGGTCTTTAGGAATTGTTTCTTTATAAACATAAGCCATTGTGTATCACAAACAGAGTACACAGAAGAGAGTTTGGAATGTATCATGTGATTTAAAAAAGATTACATCCATCAGATCTGCATTTTCATGCATAACTGCAGAAGCAGTGAAGATTATTTTGGCTTGACTGGCATTTACAACTGAGCACTGGAGCAAGTGTTCTAATGCCCTCTTGAATTTTAATTCCTAAAAGACGTGATGCACTTGACAGCCTATTAGACTCTTCAGGAGCAAAGGCAAAGAAGCCTTTAAGCTGAGCAATTATTTTCTGTTAAAGTGTAGAAATGTTGGTTGTAAGATAAGCAATGCAAAGAAGAAATATAGATCAATCTAGATGATGTTCTTATAGTCTCTTCTATGAATCTTGTCCTTACCGAAATAAAGCTTGATGTTGTTTTTAATTATATTTTTTTCTAAACAGCTATACAAATCAGCATATTTTCAGAGGAGGAAAACCACTACAATACTGATTAAGAGGATATGTCATTAATTTCTTTTTGTTTTCCCTCATTGCTGATGAGCTGGTATCATTAGAGCGTTTCTGACATTACAAGAGGTGATGTGGAGTCAGGGACAAGAGCTGAGAAGGAGATGAGAGGAAGTGCTTGGGAAAAGATGCCAAGTGCCATTTCTAAGGAGAGTCTGAACAGGCTGTCTGCTTTGTAGATCCAACTGCAGCTCAGAGTTGCCAGCCCCTGAGTCAGTTTTGGACATGCTTGGGATTAGTGACTTTGCAGTTTGTGTTAGGCAAGGCTGTGCCCTTGAGGCAGCAGATAGCAATTCTGAGAGTGATTTCTTTCTTTATTTTTTATTTTTTTCTGCTGGTTTCTAAGACATTTGTGACAAGAAATACTGTGCTTCTTTATGCACTGGAGGGGAGAGAAAGAATTATAAGGAGACAGCACTTCTGATTGAAATCTCTGCTCTTTCTTTTCATCTCTAAATCCAATATTATTTTAATGCTTTTTAGTGCTCTACAAGAAAAGCAAAATTGAACTATTAATAAAGATTTATCTACAGGTAAGTATTTCCTTTCATCATAAGAAAACCAGGTTTTAGAGACCCCTAAGAAATTACTTCCTATTCCTCTCCATAGATTTGATGACTTTTTCAGTTAGGAAGTGGTGGTGAAGAGGGAGTTGAGGAAGAGGGAATGAAGAGACAGCATCTACCCATCTGCAAATATGAAATGTATTTAGATTTAATAAAGGCAGTGAGCAAAGGGATGGGACTTGAGCAAGTGGAAAGCCTTGATGGCTTTGACAAGCCTTTTCTTTATTCTCTTGAGCTAATTGAGTTACTTGACAGGTTAGCATCAGGGTACAGTCAAATTCTGACAGGCTAATTTGAGCTTGTGGTTCCAATGAAACATACATGCAGCACTCACTATATTTAGTGACAATCAGTGTCATTTTCTGCTTAAATGCAGACAGCTCAACACATTTATTCAGCTGCCTATCTGGAAATGAAGCAAGCAATCCAATGATGAAGGTGAAGCCAGAGGGTTAGGTCAGGGGGTCTATTTGCACTCTTCATAATGCTTGGGATCCAGAAGGAAGATGGGAGGTTGACCATTAAGCTGGTCTAAGGGAGACAGGTAGAGGGGGGAAAAGGACAAGAACTGCCATAACCTGCCATTTAATGTGGTAAACAGAGGAATTTTTCTTTGCAATGATTGAGCTAGAGATTCAAAAGACTGGTGGTAGAACTATCCCTGCTTAGCAGAGGCTGCCTCCCTAACACTGAGTAAGCACAAAACCACTCAGCATTGCATAGTCTCAACTACCTTTTGGAAGGGTATTGAGGAAATTGGCCAGTTGGACTGTGCTGAATGACAGCAATCCTCAGGTGTGAGCTGCCCTTCAAAATAGATGAAGTTAGACTGTGTGCACCCTGACACAATTCTACAATCAGAACTCTAAGTGATAAATAACTTTACAAAACTCCTTTTTTTTTTTCTTGTACAAATAGTTTGCACTTCCTTAATGTTAGCTTTGCATGCATGCTTTGGCAAATTTGATTTGAGCATTAAAATTACTAGATAAATGTCTCATGAGGGCATAGGGAAGAATGAATATAATTTTTCAGCATTGGCTCATGTTTGTTGAAGTTCCCATAACTTGAGGTCAGGACCTGCTTTGTTACATCATCTTTGGCTAATGTTAAAATCTGTTGTGCTATAAATCTAGCAAAACGAAGACTCTGTGACATTCTTCTCTCTCCTTTCCAACTTTTAAATTCTCTGTTGGTAGAAATCGTATTTTTCTGTTGGAGCAGATGTAGCTATTCAGTGTGATTATAAAATATCTGAAGTATGTAGTGTCAAATCGTTATTGTAGCAAATGAAAAAAGCATGTATATAAAGCTTGTAATGCTGTAACATAAGACTTGTTTATTTACCTTTTATTTTTGCTTATGATGGTTAAGTTCTGTGTGCAAGCAGAGACAGCTTGGGCAGAGATTGTTATCCTTGTCCATTGCTAAGTTTGTTATGACTAATACTCTGATATAGTCGCATAAACAAGAGATGGGTGTGTCTAAGACCTCTTTGTCTCAGATTCACAGGAACCACTTCTGTTCATGTGGTGTTTTGCATTTTCAGGAGGCCTCTACTTTTTTCTGATCAACAGAGGCCAACACATGGCTAAGATGCAAGAAGTCTGCACTGAGCTATAAATGGTTAATTTATGTAACATAGTAGCCTTTGGCTTTAACTTCGAGCCTATTTTCAATCTTTGTTTGACAAATAACAAAATTCAGTTATCAGTTTTGATACAGAGGAAGAGAAACTTGCAATGAAAACTTGCAACTGGATTTCCAGAACCTGGCTTTGAACTGCTCTTACTACCCATGGCAGGACTTATATTTTAACTTTTTATTTATTTTCCAAATGCCAGTTTCCTCAAAGTGACCATTTTATAGAAGCTGAGAAAATGTAACTGGTATCTTATCTAGAAAATTTGATAATTTTCAGTAGGCTTTATTCCATTTTAAAGTATTAACGTGTTCTGTCAAGATGTAGCCACATCTTCCATCAATCCAATCAATCTTTCATTTCTCTACAAGGTTATGTTGATGTGGTGATGCTGTCATTCAAAATGAAGATCAATATTTTAATGCTAATGCACTAATTTCAATTTTGGAGAGAAACCTGCAGTTAGCTCCATCGTGACAACTTTGTGTGACATATGTCACCGTTTGGAATTGATCCAACTAGATGTTATGTTGTAAACACCTTGTTTCCTCTCCAGTGTTCAGAGGCTGAGATGTAATTTATTCCAGTCAGTATGTACTTTGACAAGCCAGCTGAATGGGATGCAGCTGCTGTTGTTAAATATTTCCACCTCTCTCTTTTCAGGTTTTCCCAGATGTCATAATCTTCAGAGCTCTCCATGCTAGCATTACAAGCAGCTCTGCCAAGAGTTAGGAGGAAGTGAGAGTGTGATGTGCTGGAAGGAAAAGTATCCCATTATACTCATTATAGGAAGAGATGGACAAAGGGTTTTGATTGGAAAATCTGCACTGATGAATAACTAATTCACTTGGATACTAAATCTGACAGTTATTGTGCACTTGATACATGCTTTGGAAATTCTCTATGTGGAAAGACATCTCATAGTAACATGACTCAGAAATAGTGAAGCAATAAGCCTTTTAAACCCACAGATTGTACCTGAGCTGAAATTATGCTGGTTTTGCTTTGGAATACAAAAACTTTGAAAGCCAGTGCATTTTCCTTCACTCCACAAGCCTAGCACATAATAAGCATTGCAGTAGTCTTCACATACCAACAGAAATGCCTGTCTCCTAAACCATTCCTCCCAAGCCAGTGAAACTTTAGCTGGAAAACTCTTTAGGGAAGATTTGTTCAACTTGTCATTCTCCTTTTGCAATGGAATGAGCAATGCAGTTATTCCATGAGGTCTTTTGAAAGTGTATCAGTGGGAAAGAGTGTATGAAGCTATCTGCATCTTTGGAAATGGAATCGTGACAACTTGCTGACTGGCAAAGGAACAGTAAAGCTTATCAGAGTTTTCTTTAGCCACAAGCATCACACAAACTTATTACACCATTCTTGGCTAAACATATTGCTTAGGGTTTTCTGTGCTATGGATTATCTGACTGGCTAGTTAACTTCAGCAGAGCTCTGATTTTCCTACTCATTTTAAATGACATCAAAAATACTTTCTCAACAATTTAATTTCCCTTACAATAGGTACTTTTGCTTATAGTCTCTATAACTTTTTTTCTGCAGTCAATATTTTTTACTTTAAAAGTGAAGTAAATTGTGAGATAATTATATCTTTGTTAGATCAGAGCAAGTGAAATTGGAGCGAAGTCTTGGGTTTTATTGACTCCCGCAGCCTTTGTTGCTCTGAGTTCTAGAGCTAGGAAATAAACTTTAGTTTACTACATTTAGTGTATCCAAACATCTTTACAGGGAGAATAATTCTTTGACTGTTACTTTCATGGTCTTTAATTGAAGGTAAAAGTAAAGACCACCAACGATGAAAGAATACTTTTCCTCCTAGAGATCAAACTGCAAAGAGAAAGTAGGGCAAGCCTACTGGGGTTACATGATGTCCCTGAGCAGACTTTGGGGTAGAGTAGATCAAATTTACAACAGTTTCTCATGAATGTTCAGTCTATGCAGAAAGCCTTCCAAACTCCAAGGCACACTGTATACTGCTTTGGGAATTGCTCTGAAAAAGCCTTCCCTTAATGGCTTTTAGGCATCTCTGGTTTTCCAGTATAGGACAGTAGTAGAGAGCATGATCTGGTTTTCTGTTAAGATATCAGAATTTGTAAGTTTGGCTATGAATTCTCTGAGTAGACAAAGCATAATGCTATGCTGTATTGGAAAGTTCTTTGGGCTTCCTTCCATATACCTCTACAGCTACCTGGAAGGAGATTGTTAACAGCTGAGTGCCAGCCTCTGCTCCCAGGCAATCAGTGACAGGACACAATGAGAGGACGTAATCTTAAACTGCACCAGGGGAGGTTTAGGTTGGACATTGGGAACAATTTCTTCACAGATGCAGTGATTAGACACTGGAATGGACTGCCAAGGGAGATGGTGGAGTCACTGTGTTGGGGGCGTTTAAGGAAAGACTGGATGTGGCACTAAGTGCCATTGTCCAGTTGACGTGGTGTTAGGTCAGAGGTTGGACCTCATGATCTCAGAGGTGTTTTCCAATGTGATTCTGTGATTTCGTGATATTTTAGCCAGAGGGTCCCCTACTAAGATTTAAAAGGGTATGTAATTCTGTCTATCTGAGTAAGGGCCAATTGTATTGCTAAAATGCCAATTAATGTGTCTTGTAATACTTCTGTGGTTCATATTCTAGTGTGGTACAGGTTTGGTTTGTACCATAATTTCATTTCACACAAATGGAAATCAAATAGCGATTTGATGGTAACTTCCTAACTTTACATAGCATTAAGGCTCTGTTTGGACAAAGCAGAAGACCTGTAATCCACTCCCAACTCCTTGGGCCTACTATTCCCCCTTTAAAAGGTGTCAGCAACATGAGCTGATGGAAACCACATCATCTTTCAAGTCTGCTAGTTTTTATGAATTTCTTGATAAACAACCTCCTAGCTTCTGATTTGTGTGGTCATTTTTATTTTCCTTTGTTTCTTCATTCTGCCCTTATGTTTCCTTTTCATATAAGGCCATTGGGAAATCATGCAAAATTAAGTTCATTTGTACTCTTGTCATCATCCACTGATTCTGTTCTGCAAAATAGGATGACTTATGAAAGTGACAAATTAGGGCAAAGTTTCTAGGTTAAAAAAAAAAAAAAAACGCTGTCAAAATCTGATTGCCTAGAGCACAAAGTGAATATTTTTTTCTGAATGATATCTACTCCTTACAATTATAATCCACAATAGTGCCTCTAAAAATCCAGAATTTTCAATGTTTAGATTCAAGAAAGAATCTGTATAATATGTCTTTATTTTCTGAAGAGTGTTTTTACTGAGAAAAAGTCAAGGGTAACAGCTACTTACAGATGGGATTCCCTCAGATCTTTCATCAGGATAATCAGCTTCAGTTTAATCACAATCTGTCTTGATTTCTTCCTTCATAATTGCCCAGTCCTGAAAAATGAAGTGACTACCTGAGTTAAATGTGCAGGGTGTAAGCTGAGCTGAAATCTCC
The DNA here is from genome assembly GCA_013398075.1 of Notiomystis cincta. Classification (NCBI taxonomy): domain Eukaryota; kingdom Metazoa; phylum Chordata; class Aves; order Passeriformes; family Notiomystidae; genus Notiomystis; species Notiomystis cincta. The sequence goes on along the minus strand of VZRX01012911.1, from coordinate 25,378 downwards.
ATCATGTGGTTTATTTCAAGACATCTCTACTTTGAATCTGGTGAGCAAAATAAGAATATATTTTGTTTTTGTTTTTTTTTTTTTTTTAATGATTTGTTTAGTTTCATTTTGGTTTTAAAATTACAGTAATTTAAACTTTTTAAGGGAAACTTTAGGGAGGCTTTGTAGTTACCAAATAAATAGACAGGCAGTGAGCATTCTTGTCCAGAAAATCAAATCTGAATTATTTCAAGCACAAGCAAGAAAAAAAAAGTTTTCTCCATCTGAAGTTTATATGTAATTTTAAAAAATATCATATATTTATCGTATGATTTAGGTCAGTGGTATTATTTTATGACAATAAGACACTTCAGAAAAATGCCATCAAATGTACACAGTTCTGCCAGGATAAATTACATCTATGTTGTAAACTTACTAGTTTCTGAATTTATAGACAGTTGATCTGCTACATGGCATGTAGGTACTTTTTTATTTTTTGTACTTTCTGCTGGATTTGTTGTGTCTTACTGGACCCTTCCAGACCCCTCATGTAGGGAGGAGGCTAGGTAGAAGTTCTCCTTTGCTGTGTTTTTTTCTCTTTCTCTATTAAGTTTCCCTCAGATCTTTTTGGGCATAGAGTAGTTTTTATTGACGGTCAACATAGATTTCATTTCTGAGTAGAATGTGTAAACTTCAGGTGCCATCATTCATTCTTTGTAAGGGTCAAATTGAGAAAGGCAAATACTGAATACCCTTCAGTACAAAAAGTAAATATACAAAGCTAAAGGCAGTTTCATTTCTTGCGTAACAACTTCATAGATTGTACAGTTCAAACCTTAAAAATCCACCAAAGTTTTGGACAAAAATGACACGTCCTGAAATGTGACTGCTTTTAAGTTGCTAAGCAGAAAGAGGTTAACTTTTCTTTAATAGCTTGGTAATCAGAGAATTGATTTTAAAATACTATCTGAATGACCAATATTATTTTTCTATCTTCTCCTTTTGATAACAGCTGTATCACTTATTAGCTTTGTGCTTAATTTTTTTCTGCAACATGATAACCAGAAGTTGAAATATAAAGATTTTTTTCATGAAAACTAAATTTATTTGTGGTCAGTAGTTAGTGTCTCCCAGAAATGTATGAATTTTTTAGTGTGTCTTGAAACAATCTTACTTTTTTGAAATTAGTCTGGGTTTAATATATCGACTTGTAAAACCTGTTCAGAACAATGGGTACAGCTGTGGCCACTACACCATCATTCATCAAAGGAGACTTGGCAATGATACAATCACTGCTGAAGTGGGTGGAAGACTATAGAGATCTACAGCTGTTTAACAGCTCAGATCAGCTTTCATTGTTGGCATCAGAAATGTCATACCCAAGTAGATAAAAATTGTGTGCTGTTATGTGCACAGATGCATTTTCAACCTTGAGCAAGTCCAAAATGAAAAAGCATTTTCTTCTCTCTTTTAGGAACTCCTGTCTCTGGCATTGATGCCCAGATAAAATAGACATAAACATTGTTTCCAGAGCTAAATATATGGGGATAAATTGGTATACCTCAGAGTAATTCCACTTCCTGCCTTAGAATGACAGCATTTAAAACTTGCTGGTATTTTATCTGCTTTATTTCTCATATCCACTACTGTTTCTTGTCTATTTTCTTCTGCTTCTTCTCACATACAATCTCATTCTTCTGCCCTATACACTGGAATGACTAATATTTATTCTGCATGAGAATTCTCTTCAAGAAGGAGAATTGAGGGGATCGTGTTTTTCATTACTCATTACTCCTTTTTCCATGTTACCTCAGACTGCTAATGTGTTCATATTAATTTTTTTTTGTTGTTTATTTGTTTTCTCTTTGTGATTCCTTTTGCAGTAGGATGTTTTGTATACTTTTGGTGTCAGAGCTACCACAGACAGAGCTTCTACTGCTGGCTTGTCATAGCAGAGTAGAAAAAGATCTTGGGTAAAAATATTAGCATGGCAAGTTCCAGCTGGTGCAGGCAAATCTGAACAATAGGATTACAAACGGACTGGCATGCCATATTGTGAAGCTGTTGTCAGAAAATTATTGTCCAAGACTTTACAAATGGAGGATTGCAAATGCATTCAGGCTTTTCTTCAAAGCAGAGTTTGATGAATGGAAAGGAAGGGAACAGAAATGGGAGCAAATTATCTGTTCTTAGAACATAAAACTTTAGGACTGAAGAGTGCTTCTTGGTATTTGGAGACAAATGCAAGTATCAAGTTTTTTTGTTTGTTTGTTTGTTTGTTTGTTTTGTTTTTTTTTTCTTTTGTTTTTTTTTTTTGTTTTTTTTTGTTTTGGTTTGGTTTTTTTTGTTTAACAGATAGGCTTGTTTTTCTACTGCATTTGGCAGAACTGTTTCATTTATCTGACAAAATTGAATCTAAATATATACTGAAACAGTTCACCATAATTAAAAATTTCACTGATGTTGCTGTGGGATTGGGATTATTCAAAGATTATATGGTGACAGTTATTCCTACAAAATTTAACCTACCAGTACTGGATAGAGCAGAACTAGCAAGCTGAGCCAATGCCTTTGGTAAATGGCATGTAAACCACCATTTCACTACTGGTTCACAGCTCTCTCTTAATGTGGCTTCCCTCCTTCTGCTTTCATGCTGTTTATTACTTCTTGACACTCTCAGGCTCATGAAGCTGCAAAACAGTGTATGAATAGATCCCTGAGACCTCATAGTGAATTTTGCCCCAATACATAATGATAACCAGTTGTGTGGAGATGCTATTATGTGGTTCTAAAAGGCAAAGTATGGTGTTGAGTCACAAGGTGCAGATTTGCATGAATTGAAGGTTTTAATGCGATCATTCAGACTGGCTCCACTGAAGCGATTTTATGGCTTTGTGTTAATTTGTCTGGGAGACATTTATGGTATTAATAATGTTGCAGGTTGGCCCAGCATTATGCTCAGTGTTACAACGGACTCTTGCAATAAATGGATGCTTAGACTCTATGAAAATGTGTCAGTCCTTCTACTTCCAAAAGACACAGTAATGTTCACTGCTTCCTAAGAGTCCATTATGTGCTATGAGGGAGTTTTTATCAAAGCAGGCATAGTACAACTTCATGTTATGGATTCTTTGTTTGTTCCCTTATTGCCTCTTTCTGGTACTTTATTGCTATTAAGCTGCTTGTGATTAACACAATACACCTGTTTCTGTATGCTTCCTGTTAGTTTACATTTTTTGGAATTAGGATAATCCCCTAGAAAGTTATCTTTTCTTTTACAATTTTTTAGAAGCTGCTCAGGAAGTTACACCTTTATGTTGAGGAACAAGTGCCTGGAACAAAAGTTGTACAGATGGAGCAGCTTTGACAGGACTCTCTGATCCTATCAAGTGACTCACGACAGTGGAACAACCGAAGGATAATTGTGCTTGCTGCCTTGCTTTCCTCTGTCATGGTTCTCTGCACATCCTTGTTCTCACTACAACTAAAAGTAGAAATACCACAGTGTGATGAGATATAAACTTCAAGTGGTCAGCCTGGCTAAGCTTTGGTTAGCACAGGACACATTCCAAAGCGAGGTGACTGGAGCCACTTGAATGTGTCCTGTTTCAAGATTTCTTTCTTTCAGGAAGAGACCCTGATAATGTCTTTGAGTAAAAACCAGACCTGTCCAAACCTCCCCAGCCCCATTTTCTATTTGTTGGACACTTGTTTTGCCCACCTTTTCTCATGTTTTTGTACTGCTGTAGGGTCAGTGTGGGGCTAAACTTTGGTGCTGACTCTTGGCTTCAACAGCCCAGCTTGAGTCTGAATTGAGTGTTCAATATCTTCTTTCATTCTAGCAGCAGCAGATACATGAGGGTCTTCCACTGCTTTGTGTTGTGGTGGGTACTTGGCCTTGGCCTGGCCTCTTAGCTCATTTAATGGGGGCAGAAAGGAAATTTTCTCTGGGGATCCAACTAATTATGATGTGCAGATAGCTCGGATTCATGGAGGTCGCTTGTCCATGCTGCTCTCTGCATTGCCACTCCTGTTCAGGCCCTGTCATCTTGCTTCAGCCAAGCAGCTCTTGCACCCTGTATAGCCTTCCCTTTTCCCCAAAGACCCTGTCTCAGGGAGTTCTTGCTGCTTCTAGGCTTAATTTTGTTTCACTGCTCCTCTACCTGTCAGAGTTTCAGAGTATAAGCTGTCAGGGCATGCACTATACCATCTCCACAGGATTTAATGCCCTCCCTCCCCAAACTAACATTCAGAATAACTTTAATTCTGCTTTGTGGGAAGCCTTGACCTCAAGGTTAGTGTAGAATGAAACATAAGTATGGGAGGCTATTTCAAGGGCCATCAGCATGTGCTCTATCACATTTGTATTAGAAAAATAACTGCTGAACCCAGTGTAGTTACTGCACATTCACATTTTTTTAATGAATAATATTCCTATTGTTTGCTTTTTTCATACTTCTGACTTTGTCTCTAAAATGGCTGTTTTGATCTTCATTTTAAGCAACGTTTTTATGTATCCCATCAAATCAGTTCTCTTGGGGCCAAGAAATCTCTGAAAGGACTGATTGTAGCAGATTATTCTAATTACCTTCTCACACTTTTGCTTGCTTTTTGCCTTTTTTTCCAAATCAAGTTAAACATTTGAAATCGGATTAAGAAGATAGTTGATAATTCCCATTATTTAATTAGTAGCCATCTCACAAAGCTCTTCTCAACAAAATAAGACTTTTGAATATAAATATATTACACTCCAACAAAACTCAAACACAGAAGAAGCCCAAAAAGCTGACTAAATCAATATAGTATCTTGCCATTCAACATATAGTATCATCCATAAATTACATTACTCTTAAAGTCTTATAGCCCTACCTGTGAGAATTTGGTAGCTTTACCTCTCCAGTGAAGGCTTTTCCATTTACTGGTCAGTAGCAGAGTCATGCAACTGAATAGTAATCAACACTGTCTTGAACCTTTTTCAAAGGGTGATTATTTGTAACAAATTCACTTAATATTTTGCTTTGGAATTAATTTTAAAGGGTTATGATTAAAGGCCACACTTCTCATTGCATTTAAGAGATGTTGAAAGGCTCTACAAAGGATGAGACAAAAGTCTGAGGATTGCCTTTTTGTCTAGATGGCTTAGCTACGTTGAAACAAATTAAATTGGCCTCCAACTTGGAACTTTGGCAGTGTGTCCCCGGGAAGAAAACCCCTGTTCCTACTGCCTGAACCTGCATGGGTCTGACCCTTTCCCCTCCATGCATGACCCTGCATGAGAAGGTGTAGCCTTAGAAGGAAAGCCTGTGGTGCTGAAAGAAAAGTTGCAGCTGAGGTGGAAAGGGCTGCCCTGTGCTGCTCAGTCACAGTCAGGGCCTCTCCATGCTCCTGACATGTGGGCCTGGGCCATACACTGTGTTCATCAGTGTGCTGCACACTTGGTGGCACACTTGGTGAGAAGAGATATGCCCAAGGTTTTCTTCCTTGCCAGTTAATTCTGTAACGTGTTTTAAAGCTGATTCTCAACTCGTTGTTATTTTAAAAATCACTAGGCAATTTCTCAATACTGAGAGCTCATTTCTGCTTCTTCACAGCCTACATAAAAACCAAGGCCCAGAAATCTCGGAGGCTTTTCCCTCTCCTGAAGAAACTAAACTCAATTGCTCAGAACAAGCAAGCTGTAGAACAAGTCCGTGGCTCTGTTAATGCATATCTAGATGTTTATAGCTCAGGATTGTTTCTGTAATTCCAATGAAAAAAATCACAGAATATTAAAGAAAAAGAAGTGGTAGCTGAATGAGTGTTAACAGCATCTCACTTTCCTTATTGACTACTTAACTTGCCTTTATCTTAGATAAATTTTGAAGATTGACTGTGATCTTTTGATCCAAAACATCTGGGGAAACTGTTATGTTAATGGTGGGCCATGGCAGCGTCCTCTCTTTTTCTTCCAGCATCTCTGGCTTAAAATTTTACTGCTGTCTTGGTTTGATTTGTTCTGGAGGCTTGTAGATGCCTAATTGAAGAAAAGGATTCACCCAGACCTGAATTCAGTACCTAAACTTCAGAAAGTGATCATGAGTTCAGACATCCCAATTTCCTACTAGTTTGCTCAAAGGGAACAATCTTATTCATTCGTTTGCTTCGCTTGGTCTTCTGAAATGACACATTAGCACAAAACAAGTATTGATTGCAAGTTGTTGCTTTTGCTCTGAAAAGCTCACATTGTCCCAAAACCAGGAATTTCAATACCTTGCCTTTAGGTGTCTATACCATCATCCTTGTCTCTAGTACTAGGAGAACTGCTTCTGCCCATACACAGAGGTTTGGAAGATGTTCTGCTCCATATTGAGAACCTGCAGGTCCTTTGTGTTACTAAGCAAGATTTAGAAAGCTATTAGCATGGTGTGACCACAGACGCTGGTTGTTATCAAACTGAATCCCCCTTTACAGAGCAGGTGTGTACATTGGAAAAATGTGAAATAAAAATAGTAGTTAATGAGCTTTTCTGTAGCATGATGAGTTTACACTTGAACCTTGAGTTCTTCAGAGCATTGTATGCTCTGCTGCTACAAAAAATTAGTTTTAAGTTCATTTCTAGTTCACCTCTCTAGAAATGCCTTTGACTTGTTTATGAGACTTTTTCATTGTTCCACAACTGAGTGAATTCATGTTGATGTTTCATTACAGATTGAATAGCATAAATGGTGAATGTGAGGTAGAAACGTTGTTTTAAATTCTATTGAGCTGATTGGCTTAAAAATCCTAGTCCTTGAAATCAGATGTTCTGCATAGAAGTATACTGTACTGCATCTGTTTAAATCTGCATCGGCAATGATAGAGTTGTCAAGAGGAAAAGATACTGACATAACCAGTGCAGTGGGAGGAAGGAGGGTATTCAGCTGAAATCACAGTTCATTCTTCCACGTTTGTTATATTAGGGCTTGAATGAATAGTGCTAAATAGTCAAATGTTTTACAGAGGTCATTTGCTTAAAACCCTCCTTCCACATTTAATAACTGTTTGTTGAATGCTTTTATATCTAGAATTTTATTTTTCCTATTTTAAAAATAGCATCATGGAGTTCAAACTATTTGCTTTTATCAGCATTATAACATCTTAAATTGAAAAGAGTATAATTGAAGATTCTTTTCTGATACCATCCAATAACTTATCGAATAAAGGAAAATATTTTGATTGGATGTTTCAGCTGAGCAAGTGGAAGAGGTAATGCTCCAATATTAGCCTTTGATGGGACAAGAGACTCCCTTTCTTCTTCTATTATAAAATGTTATTTTGAATTGCTTTGTGCAATTATCAATTTGTTTATTTTTAAAGCTGCGGATGTTTTGCAGGAATTTGCCTGCTTATAAAAGCTAAAGAAATTCATGTAAGTCTAAAGAGGAATAAGTGTAAATAGTAAGTCATATGTTTGTGAAAGACCTACTACAGTTCTTTTTAATTAGCTAGTAAAGGCAGTCAAGATAAGCCTGAGGAGGGAAATGAACATACGAAAGTAAAGGTTTTAATGTTTTTGGGAAGAAAATTTTCAATATCAGATTAATTTTCAATGCTTTTTACTTCATGATGCTTTGAGAAATACAATGCTGTTGTTGGTTTATCTTTGAGTTTTCAGTGTCAAGCAGAAAGTATTTCTTCCATGAAAAGCATTAACCTTTTATCTCTTTGTTTAATTTACTTCCATACTGCTGCCTTTATTAATTATATTCCTTATATTGAACAACACTACAGCCAGGGTTTAAATGTGTGGACACCATTGTGGAAAAACAACCATATTATGGAGGAGCATCTAGGTCGACTGCTTCTAATGATTTATGCTTAAAGTTATGCTGAGCTGAGTGTTCTTAAGTGAATTTTCACATTTGTGAGGTAAAAGAGTAACTGTCCAACACAGGAGGCAGAATTAATCAGAGCTACTTAAATAGCAAATTCTAGACCTCTAATTCTCAAACACCACCATATAATAGTTTTTAGGGTCAAGTTACGTTACAAGCAGAGATGTGTGTATCTTGAAAACAAAGTATATATCATTGTGTTATTGAAACAGTGAAGCATGTCAAAGTATTTACTTAATTTTAAACAAAAAACGTAAAAATATACAAATCTAAATTATGAGGAAATTTTCTGGAGCCATAGTTCATTCAAAAACTGTACTGATTTGGCCACTGATTAAGTGAAGCCAACTGGACCCCAAGAGAACCACCGGCATCCACACCAAATGCCAAGGTAGGAGTACAATCCCCAGAGGAAACCATAGTGGGCAGAGCATTCCTTACTGAATGGGTGGAAATCTGGTAGGGATCCCAAAGTGCATTTCAGGTCTGACAGAGTAAACAGCTGAAGAAATAGGGTATGCAATAAACAAGGCATGTTATACACAGAGCTCCATAATGTTACCTTAAAGTCACTTTTCAGGCTACAGCTAAATTCTGTAGAGCTTACAGTTTCTTCCTGAAAAAAATAATTTGTTCCTGAGTTCATAGAATCAAAAAATGGCGTGGGTTTTGCCTGTATAGATCAGAGATGCTGTTCCTGCTTTTAGAAAAGAGAAGGATAGTGCTCTTTACCAGCTACTTTGAAGAAAATTAACTCCACTCTAGCCCAAACCAGCATATCAGTCTACATGTGTTTTGTTTCCAGATTGCATAAAACCATGACCTTGTAAAATATTTATCTCTTTAGAACTGGGCACATACCTTGGATGCCAGAAAAGAGCATGGTGGGTTAATCCTGGGATCAAAGATCCCGTCTCCCAACCTGTTGAGTTGGGAGAAGCCTTTGCAGGTATGTATGGGGTTGGAGGGATGGCCCTGAATGCTGCTTAAGGGCTATGCTGCAGTAGCCAAAGCATTGGTGTGTTATGCACACTGTTCTACAACACTATATGGGCGACTATGAGGAAAGTTAATTCCATCTTAGCTGGACTGACTACAGAAATAAAAAGAGACAAACATAAAAGGAGACAATCTTGTGTTCATCTTTACTTTTTCTTTATTTAAAGAATGCATCTAATGCTCTGGATCCATAACTTTACCAAAATATTGCCGCATCTGTATTTGACTGGATAACCTTTGATTAAGCAAGGGTAGATACACTTGCTACTAAAATTATTGGACGTGATTTACAAACCAAGCTGAACTTCATATGTGAGATGTCTTAAGTAATCTTCATGAGTTAATAGCTTCATCCTTGTCTCGAGATAAGATGATTTTTGTTTGGACAGAAGAGTGAAAAGACCTAGAAATCTCATTGCCATTTGTTTCCTGGGAGAGGTCTTTCATCTTGAACTTACTCTTTGCAGACAGTAGCCTGTGTGCACTGATAATCACTGCTGGGAAACGGCAAGCCATCATTGCTGTGGGACATTCAGGTCTGTCACCCTAGAACAATAATTCTCCTCTCATACAGCTTCCATAATGAGCAATCTGTTTTAGTCAGAGGGTCAGGTGTGATTGTTGTCTTACCAGGTTCAGATAAATAATTTAGTGCTATGCTGTTTGGTATTGTTAATGGGAAGGGAATGCTCAGGAGGTCTGTTGACTGATGGAAAGATTTTTTTGGTTTTGCTATTGCTGTTTTACAGTCAACAGGGAAGTAGAGGTCTGTGTAGGTCAGGAAGCTCCTAATTCAGCACTACATTCTATAGCCATATGCTTGCTAAGTCCTTAGGACCACTCAGGAAGATCAGTCTCCCTAATATATAATACAGAGCTACAGAGTTTTATGGAATTATTGCTAGTAGCAGAATTTCTCAAGGATTTAGCCAAATAAATGCTTTTGATAAATATAATGCTGACTGTTGTCTTTCGTATTGCCAGCTGATGGCTTTCAGTTGACAGTTCTGATCAGGGCCTGCAAATTTGCCAAGTTAGAGAATTTTTGTCTTTAAAATCTAGACTACATTTTCAGCCAAGGTGATCTGACACCTCCTCCAAACGGTATGGTGCCCTCTGAGAAATCTAGCCCTTGATCTGTTCTCTATTTCTACTTATTGGAAGTTGGCATATTTTATGATCCTGCCTTGGAAATGGAAAGCTTGACTGTTTTATTGAACTCTTGCTAACAACTGGCTCTGTATTAAAAATCACCCCTGCCAGGCCTTGGAAATATTTTACTGCTGCAAGAAACCTTATGAGCATTAAGCTGAATGTGGACATTTTGTCAACAATTCTTGGAAGTTTTCATNTAACAACTGGCTCTGTATTAAAAATCACCCCTGCCAGGCCTTGGAAATATTTTACTGCTGCAAGAAACCTTATGAGCATTAAGCTGAATGTGGACATTTTGGCAGCAATTCTTGGAAGTTTTCATAATACTTTTTTTTTTTTTTTAAGTAATCTAGAAAATGGTGCTGTCTGTGGCTTGCAAGGGGCATATATAACAATAGCCATGCAAGTAAAGCAGCATACTATGAAATAATTACAAGGATGTGGAGTAAACCCTAGAGGTGAAAGAAATCTGTGCATTAATTTCATTTGACAATTATAGCTGTGCACAAAACAGACTAAGAATGAGGCAATGTAATTAGTGAAATTAAATAGTGAAGCCATCAATTCTATATATACCATTACATTTTTATTTCCTTTTCTTTACAGTAACATACATTATTGAAGGCCATAGTATTGATTCAGACTCCATGCCAGAATTCTAATTTTCTAAATAATAATTTTATGTATTTCTAATTTTTTCCCCTTTTCAAAGGCTCTCCCAAACCTTCCACTGAACCTTTTGCTATAGAAAAGTACCAGCAGTCCCTATGCAGATTGCTAGATGGACAATCTTTGGACCAAGTGGTTTCTGGTGGTCAAAAAGCTGGATGAGGAGGGTGGGACTACAAGGTAAACTGTGTGAGAGCTATTTCTGGACAGAAAAAGCAATGTATTTCTCAGATGCCCATTATGGAGAAGGACTAGTAGTTGTATCTCAGTTTCAGGTGTAAGATTGTTAAAATCAATACCAGTTATTCTTAATTGTTCTGATATACAACCTCAGGGAAGCCATATTTGCACCTAGTACGTCTTTATGAAAATTCACTACTCTATATTTACAACTTGGTTTTCTTTTTAAAGTACTACCCCTCTTCATTTTTGTACAACTCCTTTGTTCCTCCATCAGTCCCCCTTCTATGCAGCTTTTATAGCTCTAAACTGGTGGTTTAATCAACCAGATATCTTCTTATCACTTAGTTATTTGAGTTAACAATCTATTACATGATTTTGTTTTCCTATCCTTTTTTTCCTTTCTTTTTCCTTTTCTTCCTTTTCTCCTGCTCTTTGTATCATTAGTAAATTCTTCAGTAAATCTGGTAAAATTTTTCCCCTTGTGATTGTAAAGGAATCTGGGATTAAGTGTTTATACCCAACCTGCCATGGTTTGTGAATCATTAAGACACTTAGACTCGAAGCAAGGTCATGAAAAGTAACCTTTTTCAGCTTTAGCACTCCTTAATCTCATTAATCTTTTACCACTCCTTAATCTCAAAAAGTTGTACTTTCTCTTCTGGTGGGGGTAGCTATACTAAAATACCTGTCTATAAATGGGTCTTAAATCAGCTGTGGGTGGATAAACCATTATCCCTGAGGACCTAAAGGCATCATACAATTTCTGAAACATGCAGAGCAGTTTATCAGAATTCAGAGTGGTGAAGAGAGGGACACTAATGAGGGTCAGTTTACCAACTGGTGATCCAAATCACTAGTGCCTGACATCTTGGCAAATTAGTCCCTCAGGCACCATCTTTCTGTGGTGTCATCTTTTTTGAACAATGGACAAAATTTCACAATATGAGGCCTCGTTCCTGTGTAGGGCTATTTGAGTGAAGCTACTTAATTTAAAGTGTTATTCACTTGTTTTTAGAACACAGTTTTAATCTGCCCTTGGAACATTTACTTTTAACCCCTCTCATGTACAGATTTTTGCTTTTTTCTTTTTTATGTTTAAGGAATTTCTGCAGAATAACAATCTAATCAAAGTAAGAGGATTTAATATAGAACTTGAGTGCATTTTAGTGAGAGATGATATTAAGCTTACCTTCAGGTAATCAAAATTTGATGTCAAATTTAAGCTAAGGCTCAATCTACAGAAAGCCTCTTCAATGACTATATTTTTTGAAACTCTAACACTGGTCAGGTTTGGGGGATTTTATTAGTTTTTGTCATTGTTTATCTGATTTTTTTTTGTTTCTTTTTGTTTTTCCAAGAGCTCATTATAGCAGAATTTTCAGTGTAAGAGACTCTGACCTAGCAGAAAGTCTTGATTTTTATCTTGGAGAAATCAGGATAAAGTACTTTATATTGGGTTTGTCACTCCACTTACAGAATAAAATGTTCTCCATCATGCATGCATCTCAAACAATGCCCTAATCAATATTAGATGGTATGTCACACTGGGGGCAAATAGCATGTTTGTAGTTCAAAATGCAATCTTCTATTTTTTTCTGGATGTCTCCCCAGCTTGTGATTTGGCTCTGATTTAAATAGACTCTTGGACAACTCTATTATTCAGATTATATGAGTTTGCATCACAGGAGTTGCATTTTTTTTTGCATTTTTAATCTCATCTTTCCCAATGAGACAATTATTTGTGGAGAGGACTGCCTTTGAAGGTTCTGTTTTGATTGTTTTATTTATAGCAGTACTATAGCTGTGTATTCTAGTCTTACCTGTGTCTGGATAATATGCACCTCTTTTAGTTGCTGGATGTTATTTAGTCCTAGATGTCATCCTTTATTAAAAATCTTATTGCCCTGAACCTACCTTGCAGAGCTGTTTTATGAGCATTTTACTTTCTTTCTGTGAAACAGTAAATTACTACAACTTTTACATGAGGTGTAACATAGTTTTAAATGCAAATTTGTTAGTACAATCCAATTTGATGTCAAATGAGAAGAAACAGCTTGGTAACTGTCTTTCAACAAACTTTCAACTCTGCCCTAGTACTTGAAGGGGCTGGTCTCATCTAAAAGTAACCTTCCACGGAATTTAGTGAATTTACATGTGCTTCTTGTTAACTAGGTTCTGGAGAGAGATATATTGAAATTTAAATTCTGGGCTATATTTGTAGCTGGGACTGGTCATATTTCTGTTTGCCCTGAAGTTTCTGGTAAGATCAAGGCCTAAAATAGAAGGAGTGGAAAGAGAGAGATGCTTGTGTGACTATAAGTGAAAATATTCCTGTGAATGAACTTCACACCAGTATTTTGTGAAAGTGTATTTTTACATGAGTTGAATGAGTAATAAGGTATAACAAGGACCAGTAGCTTCTGTCTTCATCACTGCAATGCATTTTAAAGAATTTTAAGAGTAAAAGTGTGTTGTACAGTGAGACTTCTGGAACTCTTGTACAGAAACTGTCACTCAGTTTCCTTCTGCTACTTGATGTGTGGGGCCGTGCATAACAAGATTTTGGATTCACAGCTTAGTCTTGTGAAGGACTTTAAATATAGGGGTTTAATATTGAAAAAAGAGTGGTCATGAGTTTGAGATGTGTTTATATCCTTAGCTTGACTCCTTGAAACTTCAATTACTTTTAAAGAAATCAAATAGATGTGCTATTTTAATCTATCAACTTAGATTTCTTATGGGAAAAATAAGTAGCATATATATATATATATATATATATGTATATATATGAAAGAAGGGAGGATAAAGAAGTATTGGATTGGGAAAAGCTGATGGAAACAGCAAGAGCTCATTTTGATTTCTTCTGACTTTATGAAATGTAGATTTAAAAAATGTTTAGGGTTGATTTTACCCTATTAAAAGAAATAAGTGTCTGTCAGTTATAACTGACCTTTATATTTCAAGCAGTGTGGTGTCGTTAGGAATATGAAGACAATTTTCTCTTGCTCTTAGTTTTACGCATCTCTCTGATGCTGAAATTTTTTAATTAGAAATATCAAACACTAAAAAATATTTTATGCCAAGTTCTCCTCTACCCTTCTTTATTACCTTTACCTTTTGTATGCCAGTGATGAAAATTAACAATTTCTATATGAAAATAATCTATATAAGATTATTTTATGCCTGCTCTATCAAACTCTGCTTCACAGATACACATGGCGTGACTCTTTCTCAATATTTTGTTTAGTAAAGCCTAGGAGAAAATCTTTTCCTACAACTTCAGAAAACAGTTTTCAAAAGTAAACTTGTTTTTTTCCACTTTTTGTATTCTTCCATACAAGGCTTTAAAGGAATTTTCACATATGCCCAAGGCTTCTGACATTGAACATTGTCTGAGCTTTGAGAAACCTACCAAATGGTCTCTGCAAAGAGGCAATATAATGGCAGTATTATGGAGCGCTTGTAACTGCAGCGGCAGCAAGCACATATGATCCTGTTGACATATTTCTTCATTACTCTATGCTCATGGCACAGTGGATGTAAGCTTTGTTCTTTTTATGCCTTCAGCTGTGGCAAACAATCTAGGTTCTGACTGTTGCAGGAAGGATTTGTGTAACTCACAATTTGGATGATAGACCCTTCACCCAAAGTCATCATGTCGGGGAAGAATCACTAATTGCAAGCTCACAGCACCTCAGCTTGTGTGGTGGTCACTCTGTGTTGTAGGACTCTTGCTTAGGACTTTCTCTGCAGGGGGTAACAGGAGTCAGGGAGGTCTTAATTATCTCTCTTCCTAGCTGCTTTGCAATGTGCAAATGAGGAGACATGGTTCTGACTCCACCTGAGCCAGAACTTGCCCATTCCAAGTTGCAGGCCATTGTTACGGAAGAACAAGCGGTCTCCTCACATTGCGTCAGTAAAGGAAAAAAACCTATTCTTCAGGCTGTCTCAATATGTTTGGCATAATAAGCCATTACATCCATTCAAGGGCAGGGGTGTACACAGGACCTACTCATATGTAGACATCCCGTTGCCAATTAGAACCAGCTCCTGAGACTGCATCTCCTAGTTTCTGAGCAAGGCAGGGGAGAGAGGAAAATTCCTCCTCCTTCCTCATAAAGTTCTCCCCTATAGCCACTAAAGTTCCGCTAAAGCTGCCAGATGATGATGAACAGTCTCCTGCCAAGGAGCAGTATAGAGGGCTGTGTTGCAACAGGCATGCACAAATCACCGCAAAGGTCAGTGATGACAGTGCTTGTCTTCTTAGTGGGTGCATCAGCTTTCACTCGCTCTTTTCCTAAACACAGAAGAATCAGATTCAAGCTTGATTTTTAATAGCTGAGAATTTGTTCCCCTGCCTTTTTTCTCATCTCCTAGTTTACCCCAATGGTGAGACAAGACTCAGTCTGGGTCTGTCTCTTATTAGCAGAAATGCTGCAGATGACAGAGGGAGAGATTCAGATCAGCAAAATATCCCGTTCCAGGAAAATCATGTCTGCAGTTCTGGGTTGTGATGCATAAGTGTCTTTATTGCTCAGCTTCAGGAAAAGTAGATTTTACTTTGACATTTCTATTCAATACCATGACCAGCTGGAAAATGTTAGAGTCACATGTAGGCTCTTCTGTCTTCCCTTTTGGAAGACTGAATGTTGTTCTTGTAGGGTAAAGAATAGGCAATGAAATTGCTGCCTTCTCCTCAAAGCAGCCTGGTCCAGCTGTGCTCTGAAAGGATGATGGGTTACTGCTTGTAATGCTGTATCCCAGCCTCACACTCTATCATGCCCGTAGGTATCTAGAACCCTTCAAATTCCCTGGGAGACACAAAAGTCACAGAGCATGTTCAATTCAGGGATTATGCTCTTGTTTTTCAGAAGGTAAGGGTGATGCCACTGCTGCAGAATCTGGCAGGAGTGGTGTGGAAACAGAGACACTGAGATCTTCTAATGTTTCCAGTAACAGCAAGTGGTTTTTTTTTTACACTTCTGAATAGAAAATATCAAGTAGAGAGAAGAAAATGGGTTTCCTGACTTGCTTTTTAAATTGAGAAATAATAAAAGTTTTGAAGATGAGCTTTTATTTTGGTGATGGCTTTCAATTGCATAAGTCTAGATAGCATAAGTAATACACTCCTTGGATTCATGTTGAATTACTGTATTTTTACCAGGCTCTTTGGTACTCTTTGCCTCTGATAAGTAATCAGGAACTATATTAAGAGCACCAGCCTTTCTTTCCTTCTTTGCTTGCTGAGTAAGAGAGGTAAGGACCAGAGAAAGCATTTTCCCTAATTTAGTCTGCTTTCCAAGCATCTCCTTGCATGTGGAGCTAGTGCTGAGTGGAGAGATGAAGAATGGGGGAGAAAGAGATGCATTTAGGGACAGACCTGAACTCTGAAATTATTCCAAAGTTTGATCTGGCTCATAGGAAGAAGCAGGTTAGGAGACTGATTGTGATGGAGGATTGGTATTGGCACAGAAACCTAGAGGTCTCTGCAAAAGTCCTCTGTTTCTTGGAAACAGCTCAGAACAGATATTGAACAAAGAGGGTTAAAAGTTACCTTAATTTCCTTACAGGAAGAGAATAGGGATTGGTGAAAGTCTACATTAAGTAGAACAGAAAATGTAGATCAAAATTTATTGAAGAAGACAGGCAGACATAGTAACCACACTGTTTATACTTGGGTATACTTGTAAATTTTTTACACAACTTTAGAGCTGAAAAAGTTTATCTCCATAAATGGTATTCCTTCTTTCTTCCCTCTTTCCTAATTGCTGGGATCTGGGGACTTGCTTTAGGGAACACCTAGCCATGCTTTCTCTGATTTTATCTTCTTTCCTAGCCATGTGGACCAGATGAATGTTTACCCTGAATTGGGAGGACCATTTCTGCATTTCTGCAGTAGAATACAAATATCAGAAACTTCCACAGTTTGGACCCTTTTCTTCACAAGGACAGACCATTAAAAGCAAAAATTCAGGAAAACGTGTCTGAGCTAAAGCATCATGAATAATCTTGGTGTTATTCAAACAA
This sequence comes from Notiomystis cincta, assembly GCA_013398075.1. Lineage (NCBI taxonomy): Eukaryota > Metazoa > Chordata > Aves > Passeriformes > Notiomystidae > Notiomystis > Notiomystis cincta. The sequence continues at coordinate 8,513 of VZRX01012911.1, read as the reverse complement.
AACTTTTGGAAAATACAGAAGAATCAATTATATGCTTTATTGTTGGCTTTCCTAGAGTACTTCAGGATTGAAGAACTTAAAATAGCTTCTTTATCTCGAAAAAGAATAATCATGTTTACTGTAAATGAGGGAGATATAGGTTTTTGTCAGAAATGTTTAATCCTATTCTCATGAGAATGCATAAATCTCTTTATGGAACTTGATGGTGGACATTTCATAGCATGTTATCAGCATAAATGGTGCACAATTTCTCTAGCTTGGAAAAATACTTGAATGTAGTTCTGCCTAAATTCATCTCCCTGGATTTTGAAACACAAGGGAGAAAAGAAATGTCAAAACAGCTTGCGGGAAGAATTCTAGGATGCAGTGAGCCATTTTCAGTCATTCAGCAGCAGTCCTTACTCATCAGGGAGGGCCCAGTTGACTGGAAGTTAGCAAATGTGTCGTCTCTCTACAAGGAGGACCAGAAGGAGGATCTGGGGAACTATAGGCCAGTCAGCCTGACCTTGGTGCCGAGGAAGTCCATGGAGCAGATCTCTTGAGTGCATGTGCAGAACAACCAGGGAGTCACACCCAGTTTCTTCACCAAAAGGGGTGTCCAGCATTATAACAGGCTACCCAGGGAAGTGTTGGAGTCACCATCTCTGGAGGGATTTAAAAGTGTGTAGGTGTGGCATTTAGAGACACGGGTTAATAGTGGACTTGACAGTGCTGGGTTCAAAGTTGGACTCAATAATTTTAGAAGTCTTTTCCAACATAAACAATTCCATGTTTCTATGAAATGTGGGATCTGTGTGTTAGCTCAAAGAAAGGAGTTTATTTCTCAAAGAAATCAATGTGTCTATCACAGCAGATGAATTATGAGGACTGTCTGATCCTGAAGCACAGTCAACTTTAACCAGACTTACTGTACTACCTCTGATGAGTGGATTTAACAGCTCCTTGGAGCACATTTTCAGTCCTCTAGTTTCAGACCTTACTTCAAGGGAGGAGCAATCACAGCTTTTAGGAAAGAGAATGAACTTTTCAATGGGCACCATGCATGAAAATATTCATATATATTTTAGGAACATTTGCATCATATTTTTGGCTGAGTTGGAGTTGAAACATTGATAAACATATGCAAAAGAGCTGAGCTCAGGTCTTTGTTCAATATTGTGCTGGATTCATTAGGGTGCCCTGTGCTATATATAAATCAAGAATGGATCAGGATAGTCTAAAACAGAAGATATGACTGGCAGTTGTGTTTCTCAGTCTTGAACTACTCCATCATTTATTGTGACAAGATGATACTCAATAGCTTACAGATTGTTTGTTCACTTGACTGCCTAAGTACAATGTTGACGCTGTTGTTGCCAGGGCCAAATTTAGGCATAGTGGTTTGAGGCACCTTCTGGGTTACACAAAACCCTTTTCCTAAGTGACTTTCTTACTCCTCCTCCTGGGGACTGCTAATTTGGCTTTGTCAGGCAAAGATCTCTGTGCCTCAGCATTCTTATGCAGTTGTCTGCAGTCTTTACTTTCTTACCAACAGCTCTCTGTTTAAGCACCACTCATCTTGTGCACCAAGGTCTCTTCTACATGGGTAGCTGGTGTTGATGGCCTTCAGCAACAACGGCAGATGAGTTCCTCCTTTGCCTGTTGCCATGTGTAGAACTTTGCTGTGCATAAAAATCCTTGAAGTGTGATGTCTTGTAGCATCTGGGCAGTGCCACACAACTGGGACCCTGGCACTGCCGGCTAGGGCCTTTCTGAGGCCCTCAGGAGTGTGGTGACAACCTGCCAGCTGGAAGACCAGACAGGAATACTAAGCAAGGACTACCAACTCCTACCTGCATTTGAGTAGATATTGTTATTACTGGGAGCAGGAGGTACTGCCCTTTGCTTTGCTGGCTTCCCAGTGCTGCCAGAGCCATAACCAGATCCTCAGACTGTCAGTGACTTGCTTGTTTCCCTGTGAACCTGACAGCAGACACTATAGGTGGTGCTGGAGCAGGCAGCTACATCTGCAGGTGTAGGATTTCTGAGCACCTGTAATGTGGCAGTTCTCCACATTCGTTTTTCCCTTTTGCCTCCCACCTTTTGGAGAGCTGCCAAATGAAGTTTCCACAGCAGAAGGTATGTGTGTACAGCCCTGTTTGGGCAACACAGAGGCTGCTGCACCAGTGCTGCCTTTGAGGTTTTGGCTCTCAGGGCTCTTGACCAGACCAAGAGACCTCTCTCTGCTCAGTGAGGGGTTGCCTCACAGCACTGGCCCTGCCCCCACAGACCCCTGATGGGGAACTCCAGCCACCAGAGAATCACGAGACTCTATGACACCCTGCACAATGGACCATGCAGAGCACTGAAGCTTCCAGGAGTTTGTTGGTGTAGACTCAGTTCAGGTGCTATGACATGGTTGTAATGTACTGTGCTGGGTTTGCCTGGGGTAGAGATAATTTTCTTCACAGTGCTGGTATGATGGTATGGTTTGAATTTGTGCTGGAAACACTGCTGATAACACAGGGATGTTTTTGTTACTGCTGAGCAGGGCTTACACAAAGACAAGGCCTTTTCTTCTTCTCATCCCACCCACTGGTGAGTGGCTGGAAGTATACAAGGAGATGTGAGGGGACAGCTGACCCCTACTGAGCACAGGGATATCCCACACTGTATGGCATTATGCTCTGCAGAGAAATCTGGGAAGGAAGTAGGAAAAGGGTACGTGTTGGAGTCATAGCCTTTGTCTTCCCAAATCACTGCTGCATGTGATGGAGCCCTGCTCTCATGGGGGTGGATAAATACCTGCCTGCCCATGGGAAATGGTAAATTAATTCCTTGTTTTGCCTTGCTTGCATGCATGAAGCTTTTGTTTTACCTACTAAACTGTCTTTATCTCAGTCCAGAAATTTTCCCATTTCACTCTTCTGATTCTCTCCCCCACCAACAGGATGGAGCAGTGAGTGAGTGGCTGCGTGGTGCTTAATTGACAGCTGGGGTTAAAACATGATATGCACAAAGCTTAAAAATATACCTATTCAGTGGCTATATAGATGTGTAAATCTTCATGTTACGTGCATCCTTGTGGGTTTATGTGGTTTTCTACTTAATGAGCTTGGCAAGAATTTCTGGAGTGAAGGGAAGACAGAGGAGAGGAATAGTTTGCCCTCCTTTGTACAATGTGGCACACTGTCCTCATGCTAATTTATCTGGCAAGTTATTTGTAATTGTGGGGACCTGTGACACTTGGCAAAAGAAACAGAATTATGTCTTCTTGTGGCACGTTGCAGTAGACATTTAAAAGCCTCAATAATCAGCCTTGTATTTGTCAGGAGGTGGTGGGTAGTGTAGTGTGGGCTATGGTAACATGTAGGGAAGATGTTTTTACGGCAGTTCTGGAGAAAAATATTGTACTTTGCTTTCCCCTGTGGGTAACTGGACTTGGTGACTCAGGTGATATTTTTCAGCACTAACCTCTTTGAAGCACTAACCTGCCTTTGACTGAAGATGGTAGGTGAGATCCTGCAGACTTCAAAATCAATTTGATTTCCAATAACTCCTTCCAACCAGTCTGGGGTTCTCATGTTGCCCTTGATAAACCTGGAAATGTTTTATGTTAGATACCATACAGCTAGGGAATTTTGCAGGTTTCTGCTTTCAAATAAAACACCACTAATAAATGAGAGTACTTCCAATGTACTATATGGCTTTTCAAAGACCCCTAAAAGATTAAGGAATATGTCAAGGGGTGAGTCCAGTGCCATTTTTCTTCCTTTCTGTGAGTTACAGCAAGTGGTAGGTTCATCAGCTGTTTCATATATTTTGATAGAGACAATACAAACAAGCCTTTCTAAATCTGTGATCTCAGTAACTCTCCTGCTCTTCCTTCACTTGAAAACAATCTTGTCTTACTGGTGGTTGTTTTACTCTGTGCTATTATGCCCTGATAGGTTTTTTGTTGGTTTTTTTTTCGTCTGTTTGTTTGTTTGTTTGCTTTGTTTTGGGTTTTTTTGTCACCTTATCTGTCCCAGGAAATTGTAGCTTTCTGTTTTATTACATAAAACAGGAATATTTCCAGGATATGTACACCCATGCTCTTGAACTTGTGACATTTAAAGGGCAATAGAATGCTAATGTGACTAATAAAACAGGAAAATGGCTTTATAGAAGTCAATGTGAAAATAGCTCAACCTACCTTTTAAATAGACTAATTTAAACAACATTCATTGATAGGGGCATGGATGGAGTCTGCAAAGCTTGGGCAATACAGAGAGAGCTATAAAAAACAAAGCAAGCTCTTGTGACACCTTTAGAAAAGATCCAGCCAACTTTTCCTATGATGGGGACCCCTTACCATTTATTTTCTGCAGGTGATAAGTCACAAGAGAAATTGGCTACATGTTTTTGTTTTGTTTTCATTCTGGTGTGAAAAATGTTATAGCGTAAAAGCAATTTTATTGGATTTTTTTCACATTGATTTTTGGATTTTTCTTTAAACATGTAAAATTCCTCTTTTTATAGTTCAATATTTCTAGCTAATGTTATGACAACTATCTATTACACTTGCAGATCCTTTCTGAACAATACTAAGGCTGTATGGATTCTAAGTGTATGGCATGTGGCCACTAAGTCATGAAATTATGTGTATGGATTGAGAATGAAGGAAAACACCCCTCAGTTTTACCTATCCTTTCCATGTTAATCAAGGGTTCTCAGTCAACATGGAAAACCACCAAGCTTTTTGGATTATTACAATAGTCAAAATGCCTCAAATAACAAGAACAATTTGTGATTAAGACGCACAGTAATTCTAGGTGTGTTATTATTTTGAACACAATTGGTTTATTTGATTAAAGTTATACTTATGAAGGAAATTTGGGGGTTGAAAGCTGGGAGTCTCCCGTGTATTCTAGAGCTTGCTGCTTGCAATAAGAGAATTAAAGGTATTTTTTCTCTTTCTTTAACAACAACAACAATGAACAACAAACCCCAATTACTCAAATACTAAGGAGATACAGATCTTATATATGACAGCTTAAAATTACTCTTGACTAACTAAAATTAAAAACTTACTAAAATATTGTTTCCTTGAATGCAAGTTATTCTTTTATCTTTTCCAGTAATGCATCACCTATTAAAATTTTGATGTGCAAAATTAGTGCTTCAGGTCTGAAGAGAATGACAAGCATAGTTTAAGAGAGTGACAAGAAACATATTTGAGCCATAATTTCAGGATTAATAATGCAGATGCGCCCTTCCTAGTGGAACAGAAATGTGGACGCCTACTGAAAACTCCACGCTATAAGTTAAGTTTTGTCTTAACTCCAAACAATCAGTGATATTAATGGTTTCTTACACTTTGATTTTACAATATATAGAAAGCTTTATTTTGGCTTTTTTTTTGACCCAGTACCCCAAGGTGCTTTCTCTTCTGTCTATGTGCCCTGATATTTTTGTTCTAGATTAAGTGCCTCCTGCCACTAAGGGAGCTTGTTTTTTGGTGTCCTAGTTCTGGCCAGGACAGAGTTAATTTTTTTACTGTAGCTGGGTGTGGTGGTGTCCAACTCTAGTCCCAACTGACAGGGAGGTTGAGGCCACCAGATCGCTTGAGCCCTGGAATCTTAATTTCCTTTTACAATTTATCCTAGGTTGCAGTGTGCTGTGACATGTGGGTACAGCCAAGACTGTAATGTTATTCTGTACCATCCTATGCCATTGCCAGTGGTGGGGAAAAGGGACTCTTTCTCTGGCTTCCTGGATGAAAGGCATTCCTTTTCTGATCAGGAGAAAGCATGGTGTGGTGGGAAAGAGCAGGTTGGTATTTGTCACGCGTCTCATGTGTAAATTGTTTCTCTGACTTTTGTGATTAATATTGTAGCTGTTACTGTTCATTTTCTTATCACATTGCTTTTTCCAGTAAATTAGTTGTTCTTATCTCAACCTGTAATACTGTTTTGTGCCTCCAATTCTCAGCTCCATCTCCAGAGCAGGAAGGGAAAGGGGAGTGTGGGTGGAGCAAGAGAATGGCATCTGATTTGGGGGAGTCTGGGGGGGAAGGAGGGAAGGGACATACACTAAACTGGGCGGTGCCATTCCTAAATCGTGATATCACAAGACACAAATTGGCCTTTTCTATTTTGCTGAGGTTTGTGAGTAGCGAATCATGAGGGCAGGATGAATTAGCCTCATATGTCTGCAGTGGCCATCCCGTGTGAGCTAACACATACTGTGGCCTGTAGCTCAGGATCTTCAAACCCTGTATGGACCTATCTGGGAAGGTGTGTGTGTGTGTAAATAAATCCACATTATCAGGATTCCTTCTTAAAAGATTAGTATTTCTAAAATGAATTTGATCCCATTGGCGATGGTGGGCAGCTGTTCACTGCATTTTCATGTACAATGTAGGCATTTTCTTGAAGAATTTCCTTCAAGTTGGAAACTGAAATTTTTTGATAAAGCTAATAACAAAATACCTTTTTTTCCCCTACAGTAATTTTGCCCAGCATCAGTTACATAGGAATCCATTCTTTTACTGGACAAATGCCTCTTCTTGATATCTCCCTTCTCCTTTTGATAGCTACATGCAGATATTTTCCCCTCCTTGCTGCAGTTCTTTTTTTTTCTATTTCCCGTTGTCTCCAGACTTTTCTCTGTGAATAGAAAGGACAGGGGAGAATGATTACCTTCTGCTCACTTTCAAGATTCAGAGCAGTGTAGAGACTTTATGGCAATCTGTTCTCCAGCTGAAAACAACTAGTATAAACTCACTGTAGAAGTAGTGGTAATTTAAAGATTGTTCATACTTAGTGATGAAGATTTGAAAATGCTCTAGAATTTTGCAGAAAATCTTTATTGAACAAAATAAAACAAACAAAACTTGAATATGGATCAACAATATTTATCTAGAAAGATTGAATGTCATTCCCATGATGGTGCAACTGTAAGAATGTAAAAGAAAGGAAGTTTTCTCACGTTGTATCAGAGAAAGGAAAAACTTATTCTGAATTCATGTGGGGCCTTGCAACTTAGATCCTAGTTTTTACTGTCAAAACCAGTTATCTTAATCTTCCCTGACAAATCTTTTCCATGAAATGTGTTTTCTATCCATATGCTTTCCATCTTAGTATGCCACACACTTCTCACACCCACAGCTTCATGATGACAGTACATCATTCTGCAATCCCTTGAAAAAGATTTTGATCTGGCTGCATTATTTCTGGTCATGTTAGATGCTTGGCTGTAATAAAATCAGGTCTGGACCATTTCGTGGTTTTGCTTTGCTGAAAATGTGCACAAGAACTTTTAGTCTTTCTTTCCTATGGTAAAAGCTTACAAATACCATGTCCTTAAAGAGAATTACAAAGAGTGATCAATATTAAGGAGTTAGCAGGCTGATAGTTACCTGCTTGTCACTGGCTGTGACCATCTGTGGTTTTTTTGTGTCATGGAAGGGCGACTCTCCTGTACCTGTTGCTCACATATGTGATGGAAGCAAATTGTCAGCTCCAGAAACTTTTCGGAAGGCAGATTGGGCCTTTTGGCCTTTGTTTATATGGCTGTAGGTACAATAGAGACAGGATGAATTAAGTCATAATTAATGTGTGATTTAGTGTTTTTTCTGTGGATTTTAGCCACCTGTTCTTAATATCATCTTTAGCTTTACAATGTCATAAGAAAGTACAGCTGGTTATAAACTAGTCAGTAGCCATTTTTTTATTCCATATAGCCAATATTAATTGATCCAAAATCATAATATATATGGATGATTATTCATTGTGACACCATCTTTGCTTGAAACCTATTGAATCGTTCAAAACACTTCAGAAATTTAGGAAGTGAGGATGATCTTTATCTACCAAAAGAGTAGGCTAATTTTATTAAATTCTTACATGTCACTAAATCTTTCAAAGCTAGATGGTTTTGATAGAGGTGTAATAGTTCTACTTCAAAACTTGGGCACTAAAGCCACAGGACTTAAACTAAAACAAATTAGTGATATATTTAAACCATAATTTTTTGTCTGACAGTGGTAAGAATCTGTAAGCCCAAGAACCCCTACAGGGAATGTGTATGCCAACAAGGCAGTGGTTTAGAAAAAACCCACAGTGGTTGGCAAGGACTGCTGGACTGAAGGAGTAACAAATGTATTCCTACAAAAGCAGTTCCTGGCTCCCAGCCCAGCAAAGTTCAACAGGATCCAGGCTGAGACTTGGGCTGATAACTGTGCTGGACATTTCCTTACTTGCCTCACTGGTCAACGTGCGTATTTGATTTATGGCAATCATTCAGAGAGGAAGGAAGCAATAAAGGGTGAGAGTTTAGGAACCTTCTCAATTAGATACTGCTTCTTCTAGCAAATCAGATTATGGGATTTTGCTGCTTTTCTAACCCTAAAAATAGGTGGGCCCTTTTAGACAGTTTTACAAAACTTTGTTGAAACAGGGATGGGAGTCTCTAGCTTCCTACCTACAGTGTACTTTTCGTAGCAGACTGGAGATGTAGTTTGGTATTGAGGTGTGCCGGTTTAGACACAA
>VZRX01012910.1:183612-238407 GCA_013398075.1 Notiomystis cincta | reverse complement strand
CCTCATATGTGATGTAGTACTGATAAAACACAGAATCACAGAATAAGCTGAGTTGGGACCCACAAAGACTCAAGTATCATCAAGGCTAGCTCTAGGCCCTGCACAGGACATCTCTAAGAGTCACCTCATGTGCCTGGGAGCATTGTCCAAATGCTTCTTGAGCTCAGAAGGGCTTGGTGCTGTGACCACTTCCCTGAGGAGCCTGCTTGAGTGCCCAACCACCTTGTGTGTGAAGAACCTTTTCCTAATATCCAACCTAAACCTCTCCTAACACAACTTAAGCCCATTCCTCTGGGTCCTGTCTTTGGTCACCACAGGATGATGATTAGGATGATGATTTTCCGAATATCCAACCTAAACCTCTCCTAACACAACTTAAGCCCATTCCTCTGGGTCCTGTCTTTGGTCACCACAGGATGATGATCAGTCAAGGGACAGGTCATGTCACCTTACACCACTAAGTGAGTCCTTTGTTCACCATCTTCAGGCTGTGGGGGCCAAAAGGCCCACACAGTGTAGTTCTCATCAGCAAAGCTTTCCAGTGTGAATGCCCAAGGGCCAGGGGAGGAAGAGATCACAGCTCTCTTGTTCCAGGTACAGCTGGCTGCACTGCAGTGGGATGCACTTTGCTACTTTTGGGGTACCCATCCCCAGGCTGTGCTCTCTAAACATGCTCCACAAGGACAAACTGTTTCCAGGAGCTGGCTTCTTGCCCCAACAGGGCTGGCTCTTTTTCATCTCTGCTTGCTGCAGCTGGAATAAACACACAGGGAAGCAGAGGGGTGCATGTAGCTCTCATAAAAATTTTGCTCGGTGGCCTCACATCCACTTTGATACTGAATGGGTGAGGGAAGGAAAGAGGATAATGTCCATGAATTAAAGTTACAGCCCTTTCCTCCTCTGCTACTAATCCCTATTCAGATTTAATCAGACAAAGAGTCCTCGTGGTCTGAGCTATTGCAGCAACAGCCTGCTCCAGAGCGGCTGTGCCTCAGCAGCTGTTGTGCCAGCTCACAATGAAAGGACAAACGTGGCTTTGAGAGGTGATCTGAAACACAGCAGTAGGTAGAGACAAACACCAAGGGGCATTGGGAAAAATGTCAGCCAACTGCACGGATCTGTGCCTGATAGCTGAGCTAACCAGTCAGGTTACATTTTGGGAATGTTGCAAGAGGAGTGTGGAGGGATGCTGAAAACCTCAAAGATGACAGGCAGGCAGTGGGGAACTGGGAGAGCTGGATGAAAAACACAGGAGGTTCATGTGGTTTCTCCTTAGGACTGTGTCAGCCAGATGGGTCCAACATTTGGCAGGGAAAAGATCTTTTGCCACAGAGTTCAGAATAGCTCAGCTGGGAATTTTGAATAGACTCATTTGTGTGAGGGAAGGGGGAAAGTGTAGAGGTGTTCTGCAGGTGGGTTCTGCAAGACCTTGGTCAGGAGGACATGGTTTGAAATTGGCATATTGGTTATGGCCTGAAAAACTGGCAGGATAATAATTTTGTTCTCCACCATGGAAGGACTTAATGAATATGAAGAGCTCTGCTCCAGCTGATTTGAACATGAGGCCATAGGATGCATTTGTGAGGAGAAAATTGTAGGACATCAAGGTTTGTTTTGGACAAAGAAACCTTAGTCTGGGACAAAAAGACAGATCTGTGAGCATGATGCTGGATGAGGTGGTGCCCATATCCAGAGGTAAAGCATCAGATTAATCTCATCTGACATTTGCCTTCCTCTAGCCTAAGGTCCCTAGGCTTCCCTAATGGTCAGTGGAGAAAAAATAGGTATTTTCAGGGCATCTAATCTAGTTTGAATATTCTCTTCAGAGTGAAGAGAACTGTTATCAAACATAGATTATAAAGAGGGACACAATGGGAAGAGCTCAGAGACAGACATCCGGACTGTAGACACCTGCATTTGCAAAGCTAAATCCTGACCCAGAGGGAATCTCACAGAAGCCTAGGGGCATTCCTGCTCCAAAGGACACTCAGAGGGAATGAGCAATGAGGACACAGAAAACTGAATCTGAAGGAAAACAGGAGAAAAGTGTGGTCAATGACCTAGTGGTGACAAATCAGAGAGGACAGAGCATCTGCTCACCCTATAACACTGCATCAGGGCTAGAAAATGCTCTTAGGATCTTCACCAAGGAACAGAACAGTTCAGAAAATCACAGAATTGCAGAATATGCTGAGCTGGAAGGGACCTACAAGGATCATTGAGTCCAACACTTAGCCCTTCAAAGGACACCTCAAGAGTCACACAATATGACTGAGAGCATTGTCCAAAACTGTTCAGGTTTGCACAAACTCAGTGTCAGGATAAAGCCAGCTCTCCTGCTTTTGCTGTAGGGCCAAGGCACTGGCATACACCACACCTGCCAAACAGCAAAAGCTGCCCAAGTGGCTGTATAAGCACTCAAAAATGTAGAAATTATGAAGCTGAGAGCATCCAAAGCTCATGGCCTTGGACTAAGGTGCAAGGATGAGTTTTAAGAAACCCCTGTGTGCAAAGGGGAAGTCCTTTGTCTTTGTTTGATTCTGTGAGAGAGCTGCCAGCTCCCAGCTGTGCTGTTTGCTTGGCTTTTGGCCAAGACTCCGGAGTGCATCACAGCCCCCCCTTCCCTGCTCCTGGTTTGGCTGATGGCCCAACACACACCTAAAGCACTAGAAAAGCTCTGCCCTTCCTTACAAAGATGAGACATGGTACAGATGCCAGCTCCCCCATCCCCACATTCAGATGTAATTAGTCCTAAAACTTAGAGCCTATGGGGTTGGCTTTGGAGAATCCTGCAGTTGTATGTTTTGGTCTGTGAAAACTGACTCTACCAGCATAGAATTGGTTAGGCCACAGGGAGAAACTTCCACTAAAGGACGCCAGAACTGGGCAGTTTTCTGGTAAATCCTCAAATTACAACCAACCTCCAAGAAACAATTAGCTTCCACCTACAAAGCTCCTAGATACCTCCAACCAGTCAAACCTCCAGATCCTGCAGGGAAACATGCTCTTTACTGCTGCTTGGTGTTGTCTTAGCAGATCTTTGCAGAGAAAAGCAGAACTTGGGCTGCTTGGTAGTTTGATGGGAGACCTCTAGAGAAATTTGTCTGCCTTATGGGAAGGCATATTTAGATAGGGATGCCTTTCTTCTACATCTGTGTTGTCTCTGTAGGTTATCCTAGTGCCAGAATATCTGGGGTTTTTTTTTTGCAGTCAGGCTTGTGATGGATGCTGCCTGCTGCCATCAGCCTGAGGAACTGGGTTTTCCCCTGTAGATGTGTCAGCCAAGGCTTGGCTTTAAGGAGCTTCTGGATGCAGAACACAGCACCAGTGTCACCATATGGGAACAGGAGGTGATAGCTGGCTGGATGAGAGCTGCATTCTAGAGGGGAATTGCTGGGTATGGGAAGAGGCAGATGAAAGATAAAAATCCTATGATAGAAACACAAATTGCTTTACCTGACATCTTTGTGAGACATCAGCATTTTTGTATGCACACAGATATTCCATGGTAGATAAATGGCTAGCAATTAAGGATAAAAAAGCAGAGAAAAATTATGGTATCTGACTAAAACTTCCTGCATTTTGGATGCTGATTTTCCTTAGATTTGTGTAGTTGCAAGTTACCATTTTTCCAAGCAGAATTTTCAACATAGAAATGCATGTAGCTCTGAACATGAAAGTAAACAGCATCTGGAAGCAAACTACTTATAACGAGTGCCATTAAGAATTTCAATCTGCAGACCACAAAATGATCCCTAGCACATGTAAATGACTCTGCCAATCTGTTTCTTTCCTACCCACTAAGCATAACAATGTCACTGTGTTTCTTTTCCTGGTTGGGGGTCTTGCTGCTTACCTCGGCTTTATCAGCAGGCTCAAATCAGCATCTCCCCAATGGAGAGATGGCAGGAGGACTCCCACTGCTACAGGCAGTACCCAGGCCACACAGGAAATATCATCCTATAGGAAAGCCATGTAAAGTGAGGCCATTCACAGAACCACAGAATCCAGCAAACCCTACTGCTATGGGCAGAAACACCTTCCACCAGACTGGATTGCTCAGAGCCCCATCTGACCTGGCCTTGAACACTTCCAGGGATGGGACATCCATAATTTTTCTAGGCAACCTGTGCCAGGGTCTCACCACTCTCACAGTAAAGAATTTCTTCCTAATATCTAATCTAAACCCACCCTCTTTCAGTTTGAAGCCATTCCTCTTTGTCCTGTCACTACATGCCCTTGTAAAATATGCCTCTCCATTGTTCTTGTTGGTTCCCTTAAGGTATTTGAAGGCCTCAGTCAGGTCACCCCTAAGCCTTTTCTTTTCCAGGCTGAACAACACTCTCTCAGCCTGTCTCCTAGCAGAGGTGCTCCATCCCTCTGATCATCTTGGCAGCCTCCCCTCTGGACTCTCTCCAGCAGGTCCCTGTCCCTGCTGTGCTGCCCCCAGCTCTGGATGCAGTGCTCCAGGTGGGTCTCAGCAGAGCAGAGCAGAGCAGAGGGGCAGAATCTCCTCCCTGCCCTGCTGCCCACGGGGCTCTGGATGCAGCCCAGGACAACTTTGGCTCTCTGGACTCTGAGTGCCATGGCTGGGGCACCCCCAAGTCCTTGTGGGCAGGGCTGCTCTCAGTTCATTCCACAGCTTGTGCTGATTCCACAAGCTCTGCCAGTATTTAGTCTCCCATTGGCAATGCAAACAGCCTTGATAATGACTAAAAATCCTAAAACCATCAAATAATTTGGAGACAGGCTCCCTAGGGAAGAGTAATGGCATATGCAAGTGGTTACCTAATCACAGTCTAATTACCCAACTGGAATTTGGCCAGGATGCTGAGACTAAGAGCAGTACCCTAAGGAAAGGGTTTTAGGGTTTCTGGTGAGTGCACACACTTGGGATTTTGGCTCTGTACACTTAGCAGAAATTGTAGAGGGGTAGAAAGTATGCCTGGTACTGCCAAAAAACCACTCTGGGCTAAGCAAATGATATTGCATGTATGTTACTTCTTCACAGCCTTATACTTCGAGAAATTAGACAGCCACCTCTGCTTTCCAACAATTAATTGTCAGGGGCAGCTTTTGGTTTGGATGGTGGACCCTGGCTTAACCTTCTGCTGGGCATGCCTGTCATGATCCTATCAGATTATATTGATGGACATCACTACAGACTGTGTGGCTTCAGTGCCCACATTTGAGAAACTTCACAGATGTTGAGAGGGAATGGCACCTCAGCAGACTGGGAAAGTTTGTTTCCCAGAGGTGATGGGAGGCTGGACCTGAGCAGCTCTCCAATCCCCCCTACCCCACTCTGCTTTCCATTGCTGCACCTGACCTTATCTCAGTGGCATTACTCTGTTGCTGCCTTTTCCTCCAGGATTGTTTTACTTTTGTGTGTGTCCCTTTCCTCAGTGAGAATCACCAGTTTCTTGCACAAGGCAAGACCTGGCAAACTCAGCCAGTTAAAGGCATTTCCTGCATCCGTGCTCTGACTGTAGCCTCTGAGAGAAGCTTCAGCTGAGCCCTTCTCAGGCAGATGGGGAGAGATGAGGGAGAAGCAGGCAGAGAAATGACAGCCCTGGAATCAGAGTGGAGACAGAAGCTGAGGGTGGCCCCTGCTCCTTCCCTTTGAGCGGGTTCAGACTGGGACAAGTCTCCCAGGTGTGCCGAGGGATGGCATGGATGGCAGTACTCCGTGGAGTCCTGGTGTACTGCAGAGGGCACCAGGCATTGCAGCGAGCCTCAGGGCTGCCTCATCACCACACAGTTACCATCCAGCGACCAGGGACTGCTCACCCTCCAGCTCTCCCAGCTTCCTGCCAAGGCACACCGCGGCCGTGGCAGGATCCTTGCAGACCCCTTATCACAGCGCCAATATTTAAACACCATATCTGCCCCAGGCTGTTTCCCTCCAACCCTTGCTGATTTTCCTAAGCAACTTTATGTAACCAGCTGGGCTGGATTTCCATGAGTGTAGAGCAAAGGCTTATTGACCTTGTTTGTTGTTTTATGATAGAAAAGAAAGTTGGAAGAGCAGCATTTCCCTCTTTTTTCTTTAAACTACATTTTATTTCTTTTTATCCTCTGCTCTCAGAAGAGGCTCAAAGAACTCATGGATGACATCTGTTCTTATTGCAACATAAAATGATAATATCCAGCCCAAGAAACAGAAGAAATCTGGGATTGTTAGCTACCGTTTTGAATTTTGCTTTTGTATTTGCATTTTATCAACTTATTTCATTCAAAGATGCGAAATAATCCCCAAATGATACCCATCCTGTTCATGGTGTTTCTGAAGGGAAAATTTCAAGAGGATCCTCTATTGCAGTTATTCTTTCAAGACTCACTCTCTCAGAGCTGCCATCAAGGATAGAAGGTGAAGTTCAGGAAATGGTAATAAAGAGTTATGGTCCATAAAACAACTTTCAGGCCTAAAGCTGCACGTTTTGTGACTTCTCTTCACCTGCAGTTTGCTCTGTTATTAAGGGAACCGTGCCCCACCACTGCCAGGTACGCTGTATTATGGACACAAGTATTAATTTCTATTTTTTGTTGTTTAAAAAAGGAGTTTTGAGAGAGTAGTGGGGGGAAAAAAATACAATATGGACAGTGAGATATTTCTGAATTACTTGTTATTGCTTGTGTTACACTGCAGCAATCAGCAGCACAGTGCTAGACATTACTCGGGCATTTAATGAAATGGATAAGCTTCTCTTATCTTTGCATTTAAAATTCTTTTGAAAAGGATTTTTCTAAATCCTTTGGAAACAGGAACAAAAAAGGGAGTTAGAATGTGAACTAGAGAGTCTCCTGGTGAACTGGGGAGAACAGAACTGTAAAATGCTTGCTTTCTGCACACCCCTTTGAGGATGCTGGTGGTGGAAGGTGTCACAACAGGGATTTTATTCTGCTATTGCAGCTCCAGTAGCTTGGAGGAGGGAGGGCCAGCTTGCCTGCCTGCTTTCCCCTTTTTCTTCAGGTAGCAGGAAGCATGGTACACATGCAGATTGCTTGAACTCCAACACTATGGAAAAGTTTAGCTGGAAGGCTAAACAGACTGTTTGCACAGGAAATGTTGGTCACTTGGCCTCTTCTAGAGGGCTGGTGGCTCTCCTGAACTATATGAGGTTGGCCTTTCCCTGCTATGTACTTCATTCCTTTAGAAAGTAATTTTACAAGAGCATTACAAAAATTCTCTGACAAAAAACATGTTATACATAAACAGTTAAATACCCTCCCCTATTTTTCATGGGTCTTACCGAGGCATTTTTTGCTTTAATGTAGAAACCCCTCTTCTGCCCCTGCTGCTCTCAGGTAGCAAGTACACCACGAAAAAAAAATCACCCTAGAGAGGAGAAACTCTGTCAGCTGCCTCACAGCAAAGTGAAAGATATCCAATACACCTGAGGGGTAAGTTTTATGCCTGTGATACTGTTTCCTAGAAGTTGACTGACTTGGTGGCTTTTGACTGTGGTATTGGGATGGTGATGCCAGTCAAGCAGCAAGCAGAACCCTTGGTGGTCTCATGGTGCTTCTTCCTCAGAGCCTCATTTCTTCTGCTGTATTTGCCAACAATTTCAACTTCGACAAATAGCTCCTCTTTTATGTCTGACAAATGTTCATCTTCAAAGAATAAAAACTACAAAAGCAAGAGAAAAGCTACTCCCCATGGCTCCTCTATTGAAGAATAACCTTCTGCACCCCTCAAATATCAGCTAATGTGAACAGAACAATAACTGAAGCTGTAAGGCAGGAAACAAGCAGGAAACAAGAGGAGTGTGGAACAACAGAATGGGTGTCACCTGTTCCTATAGGATCAGAAGGTGATGGTCTCAGGACTCCATAATCTGTGCAGCTGATCTGAGGCACCAAGACCAGGCAATACTGGTCTGATCCTGATGTGACCAGCTGTGCACAATACATGCCATTGAGGAGTGCTAACTCAAACTGAAAAGGTGCAAAACACAAAAATTACAGTCAGAAATAATGATCTCTAGACTGCTTGGGAAAAAAAAAAAAGCCTTTTTAAATCTGAAAAAGCAAAATTAGAAGATGGATTTGCTGTTTCATGTCTAAATATTAGAAAGGCAGAAACACTATTTTAACTGGAAGTTGAAGCTGGCAGAATGATGAACAACATGAGCATGTTGGGATGTTGGAATGCCCTTATAAAGTGCGAGAGCAAATATCCAAACTGTTTGTGAAGGAGACAGAGCTGGGGAAAAGGGGCAGTGTGACTGCAGGAACAGGGGTTCTGATCCCAGGGATCTCCTCAGTCTCGTGTCCCATATCACTTATCAGACTGCCAGACAGCAGGTATGTGTTGAGGAGGGAATATTTAGGCTAAATGCAGCCATGAATAAATATTGCTCCAAGTACAGTATTTCTGCTGAGCAGTATTTCAGCCTAAGGCAGAGGCTTTCAGGGCACCTGAGCATCCTTTAGCTCGTGGATATGCTAGGGCAGAAACAGTGTGTCCACCAGGATCAGAAAAGTGATTGTGCCTCTGTACCTGGCACTGGTAAGACTGTCCTCCATCCAGTTCTAGGCCCATCAATTCTACACTGAGGTGTGGAATGAGTCCAGCTGCAGCTGGGAAAGGGTCTGGAGCACAAGACTGAGGAGGAGTGGATGAGGGAGCTGGAGAAAAGGGGGCTCACAGGGACCTTATCTCTCTGATAAGTGATATTGCTCTAACAGTGACCTGAAAGGAGAGTGTAGCCAGGTGGGGGGCAGTCTCTTCTCCCAGCAACAGGATGAGAGGACATAGTCTCAAATTCTATGAGGAGAGGTTTAGGTTGGACATTTGGAGGAATTTCTTCACAGAAAAGGTAATTAAACACTGGAATTTGCTGTGCAGGGAGGTGGTCAAGTCACCGTCCTCGGAGGTGTTTAAGGAAAGACTGGACATAGGACTTTGTGCCATGGTCTGGCTGACATGGAGGTGTTAGACTCTGTGACATTTGCTTTTGGGAAAGCAGCAATAATGGCACTGTGCATGCTGGCTATGTGAGAGATCACTGGCAGACAGCATCAGTCCTAGCATGCATGGTTAGATGCCGGGGAATTACCACTTTTGGGGTCTGTACTTCACACAGACCCCGTGTTGTTGGCTTTGCTGCTCACTGCTTGGACAGTCAAAGGCCCACACTACACGTGTGTAGCCCTGGGTGCAGCTTGCAGTATAATCCTATTGTGTTGCTCAAGGACAAACTGCCCCAATATGAACAAGAAATGCCATGTTTGGGATGCCTGGGATAATTGTATAAGAAATGGGTTCAGTTCTAGCAATGCTGCCATGAGCTGTTGAAGGACTTTTCTGCAGAGCAGCTGTAATTGAAAGATCAGTTCCCATGGAAGCTGCTCTCATGTAGAGGGTTTTTTCCCTGAGATGAAAGGACCCCTCTTGCCTCTCCAGCCTTTTGAACATGCATTTGTAATCTAAAAGCTGGCAGATCTCTTTGTGCTGCTTTAAATGGTCATGCAGTGACAGTGTCCATGCATCTCATCATTGCTAATGTATTTATAATCAGGATACCCTTTAATACCTCCTTCCTTAAAGAATTATCACCACCTCCATTTTGTAGGTGGAGAATTAAGGCACAAAACCTGAAGTCTGCCCAAATGGTGAGGCTATACAGGGAGGAAAGCTAAATGGCTGCAGTGAGTTCCTGAGCGTGCTGAAAAGAAAGGCTCAGTACAGGGATTTCAGTGGTGGTTTGGACAGGACTGTTGGAGGGGCAGTTAAAATTAAGCCACTGGGTGATGTCTTAAATTGCCAGACCACTGCCACTTCCAGATGTCATCAATCTTTAGGAAAGGACAAGACTGGGACACTGGAAAGATGATGTTCCAAGCTGCAGCCCAAAGTTTGGCTGCTTGTTCGGTGGGGGCTGCTGCTCTGTCCACATTGCTGTCTTACAGGAATAGAAGTCCTACCCATTCCCTGACCTTTAACATTTTCTGAACATTTTTGAATGTTAAAAGCACCATTACAGTTAATGTATAATTGAGAGGATGGCAGGCTGCTTCCCTGTACATTTCAGGGTATGTCTGTGGTGTTTTTCAGCTAGTGCACTAATTACAGGCTGCACAGATAGAATTACAGAGAATGATGCATTTCAGGATGTTATTCAAATGTGTCCTGCACACAGGTAAGACACCACACAGGGTTGTGAAAGAGGTCACATTGTCCCCTAGTGGTTGCGCAAATATTAAATTTTATGAATAAAGAAATCGATCAGAAATAGCAGTGAAAGCCATTTCAGTAGCCTGTTATTTTACAGCCAAATAAATCTGAGGGCTGCCTCCCAATATCAGAATATCAATCAACTGTTTAGTCTATATACAGCACTGAATTCCTGCCAAATGTCATAGGGTAAATTAAAAGCTTTTTTTTCCTTATCTTTAGAGCTTAGCCCCAAAAACCAGGTCTGAGATGATTTTTTTGTCAGTTGCATAACAGTAAAAATGGTTTAACAGACCTAAACCCCTTCATTTAAAATAAAGCCCATGTGGGTTTGCTACACACTTTCAGCTTGACCCATTCTCTAGAAATAAATACAAAACTCAAAAAATGCAGAACAAGAAAAGAAGCAAACACAGTTTACGTAGACTGCAAATACAGCTACAGCACTGCTCTCTGAACAGGGAAACTACAGCAAACAGGCAGGTATAAAACAGCTGGCAAGCTGCAGTGACTGCAGTATCACCCATTTATTACTTTCCTATTCAACAGCAGGTGAACCAAGACCAATGGCTGGGGTCTGAGTAGCCAGAGAAGATTAACTCTTGCTCTGCAGGGAGTAAAAAAATCAGATGTCCCTTTGGAGTTTGACAGTAATACCTCTGTTCTGAGTTTGCAGAGAACCATTTGTTGTTCAGGAAGGCAGATAGTGTGTATGGAAGTTACTGTAGAGTGCTCACTGCAATGTTGGCAGCCTCCCCTCTGGGCTCTCTCCAGCAGGTTCCTGTCCCTGCTGTGCTGGGCCCCCAGCTCTGGCTGCAGTGCTCCAGGTGGGTCTCAGCAGAGCAGAGCAGAGGGCAGAATCCCCTCCCTGCCCTGCTTAGGGTTTTCCTCCTTAATTCAGTAGAACTCTCCAATAAAATAAGTACACTGCTGATGGAGTGTGCTGCCTGTGCTACCTGAACACACCATCATCTGCACAGTTTAGGTCTGGTCTGCTACAACAGGTTTTAGGGCTTTCCTTCTAATTAAGCATTTGTGAACCTGGCATTCCCTTTTGTGGATCTTTAGAAACAAACTTGGAAAGATCAGTCATGTTTAATAGCTTGAGAACAGCACAGAACTTGGTTTTTTTTCCCCCTCTTTCTACTGCAGCTTTTTTATCACTAAGCTATTTTTTATATTTATGACAACAATGTCCAGAGGAAGAACTAGAAACAATAACAGAGAAAGATCCATTGGGGAGTGTCGCTTCAGCAGGGAAAACATAAGGAAGTTGATTTCAAAAAGCAAGCATAATTTAGAAGAAAGTAACTCTGCCTTGCAAGAGTTTTTCAGCAGTGGTTTCATCCTTCTTCCAGCCTATCTGAGATGGAAGGGACAGGAGGGATAGACAGACGCAAATGTCCAAATGATTTCTTCTGATTAGATGAAGCCTGGTAAAACACTTGCATCTAATTACACCTCAGAACTGCAGGGAAATCACAACATCTGTGATAATCCCGGTGTTCACTGATACTGTTGGTGGTAAGAGATCTCATCCTAGCTACAAGACACTTACTTAATTACCACACTTGCTAATAACACATTACTACAATTTGGAAATGCATATGACATCATCTGCCCTTGATGAGATAATTTCCCTATTCTGGCAGCATTTTTAAGCGGGTGGGCAAGATAGGGACTTGCTGTACCAGGTGCCGTGTGACGCAGTCTATGACAATTACGGCCTCGAATGTTTTAATTTTTAAATTAGGACAGGGAGCGCAGTGGGGCCCAGGAAAGGGAGGAGAGCAGTCATGATGAGATTGTGTGGTTGTGGCAGAAATTAGCTTATGCGCAGTACAAGGGATTTTGTTTACAAGAAGGCTGCAAAGAAAACAGGAAAGGAAAGGCATCAGGACAGCTCAGGGGCCCCTGAACTCACCTTTTGCTGATGAAAAGCTCTGAGGCTCTGAAGAAATGCAAAGGAGCAAGAGAGATCTGAAAAGGCCAGGGATCTGGCACTCTACCCTGAGACACATGGGAGATAAATAATAACCAACTTTACAGAGTGAAACACTGACCTCCCTTCAAGTTAACTGGAAAGTGAGTGTGATGCCCAGCTCACACTGGTGAGTGGGGCAGGTTTGCATGATGTACAGCCAAAATGCAGAGGCTGATGTGCTGGGGCTCTTACATTCTGCTGCTGCTATGTGTGATGAACACATAGAGAAGAAAAGCAGAGCTTTTGAGTAGTCTAGCAGCATTTCAGCAGCACTGAAGCCACTTCAGGGGCAAGAAGAGGAGATTTCTTCCCTGGTTGCCTCAGTGCTGGCACTTGCAGCTCCTTGCACTGACAGTTCCCCTTCACACTGCTAAGTGGAAGTGTTCCCAGTCCCTTGAGTCTGCCTTTGGTAACACCCTTAGCACACAGTCTGGTTGATTGTTTGCAGGAATAGCATGGTTTATCCTTACAAGTGGTTCCTCTTGGTATCTCAGAGATACATATATTTTTGTCACATTCCCTTCACTGATGTACTTCTGGGCAGCAGACATAAAGGCAGAAAAAACTGCTGTGAAGAAATTAAATCTCTCCTGTCTAGGTGTGACTTTTGAGAAGCTTGGTTGGTCTTTGAAAGATCCAGTTAGGAGTCTTGTCCTCCACACTCTGTGTAGACTTTGGAGTTGTTCTAAATATTAATGGAATAGCAATCACATTATATGATATTTTGCTGTTGAGTTTCAGTGTCAGAAATGATTTGCTGGATCTTCTCTTTGGAACTACAAGCACATTCTGCAGTGTTATGGCTATTTATAGTTTGGGATGAAGCAGCACTAAAAGCATTAGAGGCTATCAGAGAAAATTGCTAGAACGGGGCTCAAGGGAAACCACCTCAGGCAGTTCTTTCTGCAACAGGCAGCTGACCTTTGAGTTGCTTGATCAGAAGATATGGATGCAAACTTTTGAGGGCTCTGAGATAGACTAGACAAGCAGAGAGATGGACTGGGTATTGCCAACCCCACAAACATACCAGGTTCTGCAAACCTGCAGAGCTGGTTGGCCTTTGTAGCTGGAAGGGTACTGAGGGAGGGCTTTGGGACACGGTAATCACACCTGCCTGTCCTGCTTTTCCCTAGGTGTTGGCTTATGGCTTTTTCCACGTGGGGGATACAGACAGCTGTTGCTGTGCATCAGTTGTGATTCTTCACCATCAGTTGAGCTCCTTCCTCAGCAGCTGAGACCGTGAAGGGCCTTGAGGGGAAGCCACATGAGGAGTGGCTGAGATCACTTGGGTTGTTTATCCTGGAGGAGACTGAGGGGAGACCTCGCAGCAGTCTACATCTTCCTTACCAGGGGAAGCAGAAGGGCAGGCACTGATCTTTTCTCTTTGGTGACCCGTGACAGGACCCAAGGGAATGGCCTGGAGTTGTGCCAGGGGAGGTTTTGGTTTGATTTCAGGATTAAGTTCTTCAGCCAGAGGGTGGCTGGGCACTAGAACAGGCTCCCCAGGGAACTGGTCACAGCAAGTCTGAGAGTTCAAAAAGCGTTTGAGCAATGCTCTCAGGTACACTGGTGGGATTTTTGGGTTGTCCTGTGCACGNGGGACACGCCTGGGCAGGGTTTGGCTTTGTCCTGGGCGAAGTGGGTTCCAGCCTCCCTGGAGCGGGGACGGGCGTGCCGGTGCCTCCCGGCTGAGCCGCGGGCGGCCGCGGCCCGGGCCGCCACCTGCACCCCTGGGCGGGAGGTGCCGCATGGCGAGGGAGCAGGTGCGGCCGTCCGGGAGCGGCGGTCCGGCCGGGGAGGTCCGGAGCTCCTGGAGCCGTGAGGAGCCGCGGCTGACTTTGGGAGTTGGCTCGGACACGAGTTGAATCGCAGCCGCCCGGGCGCGGGCAGGAAGCAGGCTGCTGTCACTCCATATACTCGCCTTAGAGCGTGCATTGTTATTTCACATACATTCCTAATTACCTCCTCACCCTGCTGTCGAGCCTCGTCCTCTTGCTGAACAGGTTGCGGGGAGCCGGCACTTTCTCTGCACAGTGGATTATAGTGCTGTCTCCGGTTTCCCATTTCTTGCTGCCTTGTGCTAGAAAATAATGATAAAGAAATCCCTGGGGGAAACCATCTGCCAGGGCTCACGCTACTGGGACGTGTCTCCCTGCACTGAACGCCGTGGTCACAGGGCGTCCCCGAGCGCAGCCGTGCCCTGCGGCTTAAAAGTGTAGTTTTAATGTTCTCAGCTCCTTTGCCAGGAATGATAAAAAAACTGGCACTGCTGGCAGTTCAGCTCTTCTTTCACACACCCGGGTTTATTTGATAACAGCTCCTTATCCAGCTGGTCGTCACCTTTTTGAGTCAAAGTCCCCGTGTCGGTGATGGTGTTAATAAGATACTCAGCAGAGCATCTTGAGATGTGTTATTTTGGGGAGAGCGCTGTTTTTGGGGAGTGTTTCTGAATTAAGTTCCAGCCCTTTTATTAATAAAAGACATATTGTGTTTAAGGGCTTAGGAGAGGTGCACAAGTACAAAGTTTATCTTAGATATGCTTTTTGTACACTTCTGCGTAAGCTGTGAGGCGCAGACTTGTCTAGCCCATTTTGAAGGTTTTGCCAAAATCTCTTCATTGAAGCTGAGTCTTACTAGCTGAAGGATGCTTATATATGTTACAGGTGTTTTTTTATTCTTTTTTGTTGTTCATCCTCATAGTGTTTACAAAGTATCCTTTAAAGAAATGCGGGTTTGATACCACTTGTAGGTGATTGTCTTAAAAATGTATTTACACATTGTCCATAAGGAATAGTGAAAGAACATGAACTGAATGATTGAGTTGCTGAAAGTGTCTTTTTTCAAGGTATTCTTGATCTGTAGAGTTTTTTGGACAAAAGCATTTCAAGAGCCTGGAATGATGTGCTTTTGTGTTTGCTTTATTTTATGGTTGTGTGTAAAGAACTAAAGAAGAAACTTGAGGTGGCTGGTGACTGTGTGTGAAGAATTACTGTGAAAATGGTATCTTCCATTTCCATCTGCTGTGTGAAGACAGAAGACAGTAGAAAACACCATCATTCATTTAAATAGATGACACTGAGCAACTTTATTACAAGACTGCAGAATGCAGTCAATTAACTAAACGCCAGGAAACATGTTTTCTGAAATAGGCATTCCTGAAAGGATGAGCTGATGAGATCTCACAAGTAGCAACCATCTAACCTGAAATGGAAGTATGTTGAGGTAGAGCAGTCTGACAAACGAAACAGATACCAGGAGCTGAGCTAAAACAACTAGGGCAAGGAGGCAGCTTTATTAATTGTCTTTTTTTAAAAAAGCTCAACAAATGGCACTTTTCTTGATTTTTCTACCTTTTCACTGAAATGAACTAATCTTGTTGAGCCAGCAGTGAGCTGTTAGTAGGAAAGTTGAAAGAACTGATTTTTTTTTCCCATTCAAAATGGTACACCTATAAGACTACGTGGTATTGTGGGGTTGGATGGTGTAGAACTGAGGCTAACAAAGGCAACAGAAACCCCCGTGGAATAAATGTGGGTGATTGGGACAGTGTTAATAGCATCTGGTTTGCAGTTTTACAGATAAAGGAAAATGTGGAAAAAGCCCTAAGTGTCAGTGTCACAAGAAGCCTGGCAGTCAGAAAGATAGTGTTTTAATTTATTGATTTATTTTCCACCCCCCTTGAATTACGCACATTAATAGTATTTTAATGAATCGCTAATCTAAAACAGTGCTCACCAAACATGTCTGAGTGCTGCCTTTGTTCCTGAAAGACCAGCTAGCATACATGGCTTCTTGATGTCGTGTTGAGTGCTATATTTCTTTTACCTTTTTGGAGAACAAATAATTTCGTGTGTGCGATTTTTTCTTTTTTCTCCCCTTTGTTTATTTTTTAAAAATTTGTTTTATTTGTTGTTGTTTTGTTGTGTGGCATTTTTTGTTTGTTTCTTTGGTGTATTTTGTTTGCTTATTTTATTTTTTCCAGAATTATAGAGCTATTTCTGCCATAGAAATAGGAAGCACCTGACAGAAAATCTAAGCTGAGGGGAATTGTGAGTCTGGGGCTGCCTGCAACTGTTCAGGGGATGTGTGAAATGAGCCAGTGGTAATGGGCTGTTGTAGGAGCAAATTAAGGGATTCTTTTGAAGCAGGAAAATATGCAGTAAGTAGAAGTGAAGTGAAGGAGAAAAGAAATCCTGAATATTACATGTTTGAGGCTTTTAGGAGACTTCTTCGTATTTTGATTCCACTGCTTAAGTGCAAGAGAGATTGCATACACTCCTGTTCAGAGCAGCTGTGTCTGGATTATGTCTGATAATCTTCTCTTGGCATAGTTTGCTTTATTAGTTTGCATTTAGTTTTGTATTTGTGAAAATAGCACGTATTAAATAAAACTAATCCCAGGGACGCAGTCTCGTTTTTCACATCAGTCTTGCATTGTTAACTTTCTTGGCTTTCTCTTGTAACTGTTGATTTTACCTCACATCTCAGCTAAGTGAAATGTCTTTTCCTGATCGTTCTGTCTCCTGGCTTGGAGAAGGGAATAGCTGCTGTCTCAGCACAGCTTGCAGGGGTCATAGCAGAGGGGACCCTGCTGAGGCTGGATCACCGGGTCACTGGCTGTTTGTCATTGTCCTGACACATACTTCATGGCCCTTCACTTGCTCACTTTTATTGCATCCCACTTTGTCCCCAGCCCTTGCTGTATCAAGACTGATGGTTCTCTTTCTAGTTTTTCTCCTTTCTGCTTCAAGGCAGCTTAAGCTGTGTCTTTACTGTTACTGTATTCCAAACTGCTTGACCTACCTTGCCCGCCTGATAATTATAATGCCGAGGATTTTAGCAGTGGGGTTCTTCCCTGTGCACAGTATCTGATTTAGTCCCATGAGGGCATAGTGCTTTTGAGTAATGTTATTTTATCTTGGGGCCTGATCCACAGTATCTGTGTGAGGTTTGGCTGCCAGAGGTTCGTGGGAGAATGACTTGGGTGAGCTCTTGCACTCTAGAATTTTAAGTTGGCTGCTGTGTGAAATGACACTGTCTGGAGGTTAGGAATGATATTTTTTTGTGTGCCTAATGTTTATCTTGTGGCTGCTCTGAAGAGTTAGAAGAGTTTATGACATTTTTGTCAAAACAGCTGGAGTGTTGGAATACCACTCAGAGAACCTAACTGCCCATCCCTGTATTGCCAGCAAAATTTGAGTTCCAGTACTGAACTGCACTGAACACTGTTGACATCCAAGTGAAAGAAGCAAAGAAGGAAAATTGAAATGCATATTAAAAACAACAGAAATGAAAACATGTTCATCTTGTGGAGTACTTAGAAATACCTGTACCTACAAGTGGTCAAGTGTCAGGAACGTCTCTTTAAAGGATTTTCCCCACCTCAAATGGTGTAATGGCCTCAAGATACCTCAGTGTTCTCTGTAAGACTGAATGCAGTGGCTCCAGCTTTCTGTTGTGACAGTATTCTGAAATGGTTGTAGAATTGAAAAAAAAAACCTACCCATCTTTTTGTAGGTCAAAATGATGAAGAAGAGAATTGGACATTAAAAGTGGTAGCAGAAATGCAAGGTTATAACAGTAAGATATTAAAATAACTTAATGATTCATTTAGAATTTGATGTGTGACTACTATGAACTCAATTTCTGTAGTCGTCCTTAGTCAGGAAGCTACCAGTGTAGGTAGTGTTGGAGCAAAATAAAGTGCATTAGAAATTTGGGTAATAAGGCTAAGGTAAAAGTGTTCTCTACTGAAAGAGCGTTTTTTGTTGAGAGTTAAGTTTGAGGTTTATAAAGCTGTAATTTGAGAGAACTTTTAAGATTTCTAGGTTTTTCTCTTGTTCAGTAAAACATGCAAACCATATTTGGCTTTTGATGCAGGGGTGATCATTTGATTTCCTGTTTTAAATCCTCACTCTTTCAGCTTTGGGCACTGTTACTGCAAGTTTAAATGAAAATTATGGAATCTACTTTTTAGGTATTTAGGGACTATGAACTACTTGATACCTCCCTATATTTTTCAGTGAGATGAAGAAAAGGTACAGAGATGCTTCCTGAATTTGTATAGTGTCTGCTTTCTTCTTGCTCTCATGGTGCACTCTGAGCTGACTCGTTCAGTCTGGGATCTGCCAGGCCTAACTTGTTAAAGTTTTTATTAGCATACTCTTTTAATATGCAGTAAAGTGCTGCATTTAATCTAAGTGCTGAAAGAACCTAATTTTAAACTGTAACAGCCTGAGATCTAGCTGCAGCTTACACAGCAGCACTGAAAGAACAAGCAAATTAAACTTACTTTTTAAATCCAGAACCTTAATTCAAATATTTGGCTTGAATGCATGGGAAATGCATATGTCTGATGGCAAATCATCTTGCTGTAAGTTTCCTTTGAAATTTCTCCCTGCATATTTTTTTTGTTACTTGTGGTCAAATTTTACTGGGTGTTTTGAAGTATACTTTAATCACTCTGTGAAAGTGGTTCTCACTGCTCTTCCAAGAGATCTGGAAGTGATGTGTCTAATAACTCTTTCTCTGTTGCTTTTTCATTCTGATAATTCCCTATGGTCTTCCAAACAGATTATGAGTTTCTGTGTAAGTGTGTAGGGTCTTCACTAACTCTGCCTCTTTCTTACATTGAAACTTAATACCTGGCATTTTCTGGGTGTGGAAGTATATGTAAGCAGCTTGCTGTTCTTGCCTCTTGTTTGATAGAAAGATTTCTGGAGTCAGGAGTTTAAAAGGTTTCTTTTTAGCACTTGAATTTGCTTTTCTTTACAGTCTTTATTTTCTGACCATACTTCTAAAGTTTGTATAGTAGTGAAAATTGCATTTAATATTGTTGTGTTGATCTCATCATTGTTAACTAGAGAACTAAAATCTGCTTTACTCGTATTGTTGGTGTGTGCTTATCTGTGCATGCTTTAGCCATATTTGCCAAGAGCTTTGCCAAACTAATGTTTTGCTTGTGTACTGTGACCTGTAAAATTTGGCAGATGCTTCTGTGATAGGGATTCCTATTCCATAGGTATATCCTGGGTGTTTGGATTGGCTCTCTTTGCATTTAGCAAGATTTCAGATGGATTTTCTTTTGTCTTAGGCCCTCTTTATACCTGACTAGGCTGCTGTGCATAATTCTGCTTTTATTATTTGCCTTTTGACTGTCTTCTATGTTCTGCTTGGTTTTGTGTAAATGGCAAATGCCCAGTTGAGTGAAATATGGCAGGCATTTGGAATGGGAAACACCACTGATCATGGCCAGCCTTTCAAGTGGCTGTGTATTACTATTTCACTGGGTACCCACCATACTATGTCATTTTACACTTTATTGAGACAGTCCTACCCTGTTAAGTCTCTAAAAGTTCCATGTGCATACAGTTTGGATCAGTCTTTCCAAGCTGGTGCTTAATAGTAGGCATTTTTTTTCCCCAGAATTTTAACTCCTTAGACATTTCAGATGTGTCTGAAGTGGAGTGCTCAGTGGTCTGTAGGTACCTGACCTCCTTCAGGTGTGCTCTGAGTGCCACCTTGGGCGTCAGTCTGCTCTTCTTGGAGCCTCTTTTCTAATTTCTCTGGATGCATTTAAAACAAAGGTCACTGGGCTACAGACTGCTTCACTGAGGTGAGTTGCAGTTTTCTAGACCTTCTTTTATTACTTGCACATTGGATATTTAACATTTTCTTCACTTGCTGGTGGGCTGGAAAGTACCTGATCTCACAGGTACTTGCTTCTTCCTGAGAATGGGGCAAATATTTATTGGATGCCTAATGCTTTTTCACCATTAGCAGTTAAATCAGCTGGTGGGTTGGGAGGGCAGTGTCCTTGTTGGTGTTTTTGTCTCTATTCAGATTTTTTGTTATATTCAGCTCTCTTGTTTTTCCCTGCATTTAAGTTCCTACATCTTGGGCCACACAACTTGTGTCAATATAGTTTATTTCTTGTATTTTACCATGGCTTTATAGCTTTTTGAGGTGGAGTGGAATTCAGCTGTCCTTCTTGCTTGAGGAGTAGTGGCTCTTTGGTCCCCTGAAAAACCCCTAATAAATTATTCCTGAATCTGATTATGACAGTTTTGGTTCATATTTATTCCTATCAGTCAGTTGGTAGTAATTACTCTCAACTTGATGAAATTAACACCCTCTGAAATGTGCCTCCTGTATTGCTTGGGATTGTTTTTGGACAGCCTATGTTATATTTGATTTGATCACAGGTACTGCAGGTGACTATTAAATAATTGTTTTGTAGAAGAAAATTGGAATGATGATCCATAACAGTTGTTCTGATGCTTAACAGTTGTTGAGTTAGAATGCTACTTGCAAGTTTTGAAAGAACTGAAGAAGTATTGGCAGGCATATGAGCTCTTCAGCCTTTCTCTGTTTAACTTCTTTACATGAGTAATGCTGTCTTCTGTGATGAGCAGATTTCAGCTAAATACATTATGAAATACATTATGTGCCTCTATATGTCTATTTCAGATGGGAAGAAAACTTCAAGTCTAATCCAGATTAAAAAAAAGAAAAAGTTAAACTGAGAAACCTTTGGTTGATAATTCTATGAAAAGATGCAAATGTAATTTACTTGGTGCATTGTAAACAGCTGAGACATCTAACAGTTTCACCAGGCTTTCAAAACAGATTTCTTACTGTCCTTTTAAGTTATTTTACCCATTATGAACTTTGAATAATTAAATAATTACACTTCAAAGTAACAAAATTTTGAGTACCTACAGATCTTAGCAGCCTTTCCCTTCCTGTGTAGCCTGGAGTGCACGAGACCAGCTGTGGCCAGAGGATCAAGTTAGATGATGAGAAGTCCTCAACTGAGCAATTCTTTGGATTGATGCTGGTTGTACTTACTAAGCACCATATTATGGCCTGGATTCATGTCCTGCTGTTATGGAAAGTGGCTAGGAATTGGAGCACAGTACTGGCAGGTATACTGCTTCTCTGATAGCAAGATGTGGGCTTCCTAAAAATGAAAGGGAATGCTGCTAGCTAATGGTTATAACTTAATTTATATTCTCACTGGCATACTGATCTCGAGTGCGTGTTCATTCTTTTGTCAGATGAGTCGGGGTGGGATTTTGACAGAATTGTGCAGGAGGTGGGTCCATGCATTCAACATAGGAGCATATGCTGAGAGAGCTTCAGTTCATGGAAACCCTGTGCTGAGAGAAAATTTAATTTGGGCAGTGTCAGATATGAATAAATGTTGCCTGCTTTGTTTGCAGGACTTACTTTTGCTGGCCACACTTAAATTTGTAAAAATGTTAATATTACTGGACAGAGTGCATGGGGTAGGAACTGTCTTAAAGGAATTCAAAATCCTGGTTTTGTTCCCTTTTGGATTGCCTGCATCTGGGGACTCAGAACATTTAAAAACATGAAGAAAGTAGGGTATTTCTACAGCTTTGTGCTGACCTCTGTTTCTTGATGCTCTTCCTTGCTGTCTAAATGGAAAGTGAATTGGACTGGGATGTCTTGCCTGATGAAGGATAAGAGGAGGTGTCTTGTTCAAGATAATCTCTAGCCTAAAACTGTTGGCGAGTTTGAAAAGAAATTTGGCTTCAAGCCTTGACCATGTCCCTTTAAGGAATACTGGTTTTAACCTTATTACTTAAAGCTCCTGTGACTTAACTCTCTTAAATCTTTACAACCTAAATGCTCTGCTAAACAGACTCCAACATTTCCACCACAGAGACCTAATTATTAGGTATATAATAACTTCAGAATTATGCTTTTTAGTATTGGCATACTTCTATTTTCTCTGCTCAGATCAGTGTAGTAATACTCAACTTAAAAACTATAATTAAAAAAAATAAAAATAATATTGCCTTTTGGGTTGCTGATCTGTTCAGACAAAATCTGCACCATATAACCAATCTGCTGTTGTCTTTGTTGGCATCTGCTGAAAGGATTTTGGATCTGGATCTAAGTGTGGTGGCACTTGAAACCCTTCACTTTTCTGAGCTGTTGTGGCAGCACAATGCTGCAGTCCATGTGCCAGGGATTTAGGCATGCCTGGATAAGGAGAAAGGAGCTGTGAAGCAACTGCATCACCTGGAATCTGCTCTGAAGGATATGTAGGGCTTTTGTCCAACATCATTACCAAACTCCATTTTTCCCAATCCTTAAGTACTGGAAGAGCAAGGAGTACAACTTTCATAATAGCTTCTCCAACCTAAGGAAAGGTACACCAGCTTCTGCTGTTCTGATGCTGAAGCTAGTAAACCACTTCAGCATGAAAAGCAGAAATTCATCACATATGATAATCAGCATAAAGCTGATGAATATCTAGATACTGAATTTCTAGACAGAAACCTATTAGAGACATTTTTCTTTCCTAAAGACTTGTATAAACTTCAGAACTGGTTTTCTGAAAATGTCCAGGGACTTCAGTTTTTCAGTACCTGTGAATATTTACTTGTAGTTAGCACACACTCTTCTGTTCCAACAATCTCAGTCCTTTGCAAACAAAGTCCTTGTGGAGTGTTACAGCTACAATTACACACTGGAGAGCTACAAACCCTTGTTCTGGAAATCTTTAGTAATTGTTTCTCCCTTATAGGGCCAGGAGCACCAGACACATGATGCCAAAGTAGTTTGTCAGCTTTGTGTGAGGAAGGAATTTGACTGCTGAGTAAACTCTTACACACATTGTAGAAAATTGTAATTCCTCTTTTGTTCCCCTTCCAAATTTCAGGAGTTATTCTTTGTCATAAGATTTCTTTAAAGGCAAGCAGGTGAAGTTTTTCAGGAGATTGTTTGGCCTCTTCATGCTTCATGTGCCTCCTCTTTGGGAGTCAGAGAGGTCATAAATTACTAGAAAGCTGAGATTGCCTTTATTTTTGGATTTGGAATTTCTAACCGTACCAAAATCATAATGACATTTTGTAGATTAATAAAGTCTTGGTTGTAAATTAAATTCTCAATATTTTGTGGTCCCCCAACCTTGAGCTCCTGATCAGAACCTAAACTTGTAGTGTGCAACATGCCACATTGGCATGCCACATGGACATGGATTGGTAGGGAGGGAAAAATGGACATGAAACAGTAGTTTTATCTCAGCCTTTCCTACCTGGTATAACTTGCTGCATGTGCAGAATTTTATTAGATTTTGACCTATCAAATTAAGTAAGTGGAGTCTGTGTATGCTCCATTTTAGTAGGAGATTTTTTTAGGAGATCAACTGCTTAGAAACTCCATAGTTATAAGGCCAGAATGGGTTGTTGTAATCATCTAATATGACCCTCTGCAATACATAGTATTGTTTAAATATAACAACCTAGAGTCTAACAGAAAATGACCAGATTCTGAACTAAAATTGATGAAGGATTTTCTACGGTTCTCAGCAGCTTTATGTTGATTATCATCATATGTGATGAATTTCTGCTTTTTATGCTGAAGTGGTTTACTAGCTTCAGCATCAGAACAGCAGAAGCTGGTGAGCCTCTCCTTAGGTTGGAGAAGCTATTACAAAAGTTGTACTCCTTGCCTGTCCAGTACTTAAGGATTGGGAAAAATGGAGTTTGGTAATGTTTGTTAATTGAGTAGAGGCATGTGGATGTTATATTATGACTGACTGTAATGTCAAGTGTTTACATATGTTTCCATGGTTAAAAAGAGATCAAGCATGCCATGACCTATTAGATCGAAGTGCTAAATCAGTATATTGTTACACTTTTCATAGGTGGGAGGAGTGCGGTTTAACAGGGCTTGACTGACAGACCTTTTACTTCTCTTGTAAACTTGGGTTTGAAGTTACTGTTCTGTAAACCTGACACTTTAGCCAAAGATGTAGAAACGTGTTCAGGCTGTATTGGAGGAGAGTAGCATGTGACAGAAATTTGAATATTTATAAGTTAACCCTGTGCCTGCTTCCTGGGGGCCTGCATTGTGTATTTCATTCTTCTCATAGAATGTCAGGGAAGAACTGGTGCTGCAGGTGAAATTGGGGTTACCTGACTATCAAACAACAAGTGCTACAGCTATAAGAAGTAAACAACATAAAATATTTGAATTAGTAGTGTTGAGTTAGTTTTCCAAGAGGATGCAAACACGTTCTTGTTATAAAGCAAGATGGGAAGCTTGTAACTGAAGTGGTGGGAAGGGGGCTGTTAGTTTAAGACTCAGACTTACCCCCAAAAGGTTAGCAGGAGTCATGAGGAGTGGGGTTTATGAGGGAAACAGAGATGTTGGAAGGGCTGTCCTACTCTAGAAAGAGGAATAGAGGTGACTGGGAAAATTCCACTGTGGTTTGGTGATGCAAAATTGTAAAGCAGCATTAGGGTGGATAAAAGAGAACCAGCTGGGCTGAAATTGCTTTGGGAAGAGCTGATAAGAGATTTTACTGTGATAGCACAAGAGATCTACTGCACGTAGTCCTGGATTTAAATGTGGGTAAAAATCTCATAGCATGGTTAGAGCAAAGTATTTCTGGATATTTTTGCTGTGAAAGACTGACTCCCCATACCAGAGAATATATGCTGTTGGTCGTGGCTGGCATACAGGGAGCTGTGTTGTCTGACAGTCTCACCATCAGATAGTGACTAAAGCCATAAAATTGATGGAGTGAACTGTAGATGTGACTTTGAGAGGCACAGAAGATGCTTCAGGGAAGTTGGGCATGGAAGAGAACTTGGTTTGAGTGGTCACAACTGAAACTAAGTTAAGGTAAACAGATGAACATGCAGATTAGCAATTGTCAAGCCTCCAGGGAAACTGAAGAGGCTTTTTGGTGAAGTGAGGAGATTGGATATGGCGGAGGGCATGAAATTCAGGGAAGCTGCAGGGGTAAATATTAGCATCTCAAATAACAGAAAAGGCTCCACCTAGGAAATTACCCCAGAGCTGATGATTCACCTGTTCATTACATCAGGATATGCTGAGCAAACAGAGAACCTCTGAGAGGTGTGGGCAAAAAAAACAGTTTGTAAAGGAAGGTGTATCTTGAGGATCAGGAAGTCCAAGGCTAAGGCAGGGGCTTCCACCTCAAATTAGCAAATGCTAATAAAACAGGTAACAGGAGGTGCTTTGGTCACACAAAAAGGGGAAACAGCCAGCCTCCACAGGAGAAGGAATCAGACTTCTGTACATGGAGACAAGGAGTTGTCTAAAGATGGGCTGGGTATGGTCCCTGGACTATAGGAATTGTTTCTTATAAAACTGAAAATGATGCCCAGGCGTGGGAGGAAAATTTTTAATATCCTGAATTTGAGTCTGGTAGTTAGTATCCCAGAGTGTTGCTAAAACATGCAACACTTAAAATCTGAACTGTGCCAGCAGAATTTTAACTATGACTGCCATCAAGCAGTGGCATCACCTAACTGGAGAGGAATAGAGGTGGTTTCTGGGGATAGGCAGGATTATAAAGGAGATGAGTGATAAATGTGGGTAAATATGGATCTTGACTTCAAAATCAGGCAGGATTGTGACAATATGGAAGGTTTAAAAGAAACTGTTAGGAGAGAATAATAAAAATTTTATAGACAGGTGGAAACAATGTGGAAGGATATTGTATGAAATGTGACATGGGTTTGCAAGAGGAAGATTATTCTGGGCTAGCTTCTTGTTTCTCATGAAACAAGATGAAAGCATGCATCTATTTGTACTTCTGGAATATCTCACAAATCCTACAGCAGACTTCTTTTTCAGTAAATTGGAATAGGCAGCAGACATGTAGAATGTAAGGAGCTGGCTGTAGCAGAAGCTAGTAATGTGAAGGCTAGAGAAGCAGATGTCTTCCACTTGTGGCAAGAAAGAATAAAAATGTGTGTGTCAAAACCATTCTTAAGAAAATTCTTAATTACATAGTAAATTTTGAGATATAAATATAATGCAGGAAGGACTCAATGACCCTCGAGGAGTGTGACAATGAAAATGACTTGATGTTCTGTAAAAAAAAAATATACACTTAGAGGCAAATGACAAGCTCTGCTGAGAAATGTGAGACTTAGTGAAAGGAGAGATATTGGGGAGTCTTTGTGTCTCTGCACCATGCTGGTAAACAGAGGCTGATGGGATCTGTGACTTGTGTCCATTAAAACATCAGGAAATTAAACATGGGGTGAGGAAAAACATTGAAGGAGGAATAGTATTGACATAAGATATAGAAGGTATATGCATGCCATTAATTAAAATGTTGGCTGGAAGGTAGGAATGATTTCAAATGGTCTAAGTGGTCCAGGTGTTGGGAGAAGCAGCATTAGAGTTGGTGATCCCAAAGAATCCTTCCAGTCTTGAGTTCCTCACTGCACTAATTTCATTGTGATTTGAGTTACTCTTCTGACAACTAATTGCAATAGACAAACTGTATATTAAGGTAAAATTTTGATGTAGCATCTTCCTTATTTATACATGTTAGTAATAAGGGAAAGAAACTACATGTGAATGAACTTGCTCATGCTCAGTTGTTACCTAAGGCTGTTTATTTTGGTTACTGATTTTGATTCTTAGAGTATTTAACCCGATGGATTTTCACTTGATTTTTTATGGAGGCCCAAATGCAAGCAAGCAGCATGCCTTTCAGGATAACAGTCTTGAGCACACTCTTTGTCAGTAGTAAGACCTTCTTATGATTCAGTAATTTGTATACATGCTGTTTCAAAGCAGAAGTATTGGCAGGTGAGCTCTAATGTGTTTATGAGGCACAGCTCTTTTAGATGGCAGTCTCACTGTCCTCTTTCTGCAATTTGTGGTTGTCCTCCAGGAGCCAGTATGGTCTGAGCAGTTTGTGAATGTGAAGATTAAAATCAGACTGCCAGAAGTACAGTTTGCCAACCTTGTTTTGTTATTAGGTCTCCTGTTCCTGCCTGGAATCTCATTCAGTTACACCACAACTCATACCCTAACAAGTTCTTTTACTCTTTCTTAATTCTCACAGTCAAACTAATTTCTGTCTCCTAGATATTTTTAGAAATTTTTATTAATATTTTCTCAGGTTTGTGAAGCCAAACAGGTAAATATTAAGTAACAGAATAATATTTTTTGCTATTTTATATCAATAAGATTTTATTAATATTTTAGTTAAAAATATTTTTCATGCTAGACCAATCCTCCTTCATTATTTGGTGTAGAAAACACAGGTGCTGTTTTTCCTGGAAGGTTATCATTTACTGTAGCATGGTGTGATGTTTTTGCTTAAAAAAAAAATATATATATATAAAAATTTACTGAATCCACCAAAAATGTGCTGTTGCTTTATTTTTGAATTTCTCTTTTGGTGAATATGCTAGACCTCTGAAGTTGAACAGTAATATTTGTTAGTATAATTGTTTATCTCGGTGACTTTCAGGACAAGGTTGTGCTAGGTCCTGCTTGACAAGTAGCCGTGTTCCAGTTGGCTGAGTGCTTGCAATCCTGTAACTTAAATCGAAACTACCAGAAAACAGACCAAGGCTGTGATTAGGTGGCAATCACTACTGGTGTGGTTAGTCAGCAACTCTTTTTCCAGGGTGCATCTTGTTTACATTAAGTCTGAACAGGGAGTGGAGAAACCTGAGTCACTGGGGAGACTGTTCAGGTGACTTTTGTTGACAGTAGAAAAGCACACGCCAAAGGAACAAGCACACAAGTGGTTTTGTTCTGTCATTTCTGCTCTTTCCTCTTTAGTACCACAGTACTTGTGTCTTCTAGCAGCTGTTACCTTGGCTGTGACCAGGCTGTGTGATTTGACTCGATAACTGGCAAGATTCTAGTAATTTAAGTGGCCTTTACCTCTGTGTACAATATCTGAGCAGAAGCTGCATATGCTCTATATCTTGGAAGAAATGATTCTGCAGAGAGGTGTATCTTATTTTCAAAATAAATACAGCTACTCACCTCCCCCAAACTTGAAGAAACCAATTTCTCCATTCATCTGGTTTCTGAATTACTATTAAGGGTTTTTCATTATGTATGGAGTTTTTAAATAATTCTTATATTAGCTCTTTGGATTTTTTTTTTTTCCCCACTGAAGCTTTTGTTATAAACTAGTTGAGCTGTTGCTTTGTCATTGAAGTCAGTTTACCAGCTCAGACTGGCTCCTAGCAGACTTGATACATTATCAGTCTGTCTCTTTTCCTGCCTTCTGGTGCAAGGATATGGCTTTCATTATGCATATTTCCTTAGTCTTTGGCAGCTGGAGGCATATGTGAGTTGCAGTCTGTTTTGTATAAAATTAAGTAGCGTGGGTTTTGTTCCCTTAGTCAATTAAGGCATTTCCAATAACTTAAAGTAATATATTTCTGCCACTAACTTAATATATTTCTGAACCTTGCAGAATTTGAAAGAAGGACATATTATGCCAATGAAAATTGGAAGCCTCCTTTACTACTCTGTCCAATAGTATTTCTCTTATACATTCAAAAATTCTGTGAGATTTGATGGATTTTAATTTTTTTTCCCATGATGAGGCATAGATCCAGGAGTAGGATGCTGTCTTTTCTGATCATAAAACAGTTAGAAGTTCAGAAGAAATCTGTAAACTGTAGATAACCCCTTGAGGCAAAGTTTCCAAAGCACAATCTAACAGAATACATCTTCTGAGAGAGTCAGACACACAATAACTCTCTCCAGTATGTTGCATCCAAGCTGCTTTTTTTGACTAATAATATTAAGGCTGCAAGAGAATATTGGAGAGGCGTGGCAACTTGGATTACTGTTTAGTTCACCTCTTGGTTGGGGAACCAGGTCGCCTGACAGAGCTGTCTGTGTTGCCAGCGTCAGGAGGATTAACCTCTTATAATCTCTCTGATTTGAATAAGAGATTTTGTTCCTGTCCTCACTGCTCAGTTCAGAGCAGCTGCTGAGCAGAAACTTTGGTGGATCCTCAGAATTGTGTTGGTGTTGGTCAGCCAAAAAAGGAAGAAATAGATGTTGAGAGAATTTCTCCTAGTTCTGCTTCTTAGCAACTGATTGAAATGTTTGTAGGGTAAATGGTGGATTTAGCTGTTCTCTGGAATCAGGGAAGTTGGCTAAATCCTCAGTTTCCTTTTTGTTTGCAAGGTGTTCTGTTACACAAATAGTTTCAAATCCATTTCTCCATCACCACACCCTGCTTCCTGAGCCCCTTGGAGAGCAAACTTTGGAGAAAAGCAGAGTCTTGTAAGCACATCATAACAAAACTTCAGCCTGTATTTGTTTTCCCACTTCTCAAGTATAACTGATGCAGACCAATCAGTTGGAGGTGATGCTCACCTGCCTGTGCTAGGTCAGGCCAAAGCTAGGAGGGATTACTCAGTCAGCTAAGGTATATGTATTTGCCCTTGAGGACTGGTGGTGGTAGTAATAAGGTACTTACCTCTTTGCTTAGAGCCCCACAAAATTCAAAGGATTTTCTGCTGTGTATTGTGGCTGAGAGGAGGCTCTTCAATTCTAAAAAAGCCAGACTGCGTTTGCTGTGTCAGACAGGTAGCAAAGCATCTTGCCTTGCTTTGATAGTCCCTTTCTTCTCGACGCAGAGTGATAGGAGTTTGCTTGTGTTGCCTGCTTTAAAACATCTGATACTGCTGTCAAGTGACAATAAATATGTACAGCAAAAAGGCTAAACTATGAAATGAGGTGTCTGAAGCATGTATTCCCCCTTGCTTTTGAAGGAATACCAAAGTGGAATTCAATTGCTGGCACCCTCAAGCATTGATTATGTTGGTGATGGGGGTTTGATGGTAGAACAGACTGTATGAAGCTGTTAAAAAATGTCACCTCTGGGTCCTAAGCCTAGGGGCATAATAATTTATAGAATAGGAACTGCTGTCTCATCATGTCATCCTCTTTTCTGGGAATTGTCTAGATGTTTGCATGGATAAGATACAGGCTAATGGGCTTGTTCTGCAGCCCTCATTCTTGTGACATGGCTTGTCTTAGTGCAAGCTCCTGCTGAAGATGTGGAAGGAGCCCCTTGGTCTGCAGGACAGAAGACATCTGGTTTGGGACCCAAGTGCAAGATGTCGTTAATGTCAAAGTGGTTTTTGGGAATTCTACCATCTAATTTGAGCAGTGAGACTGTCAGACTTAGTGAAGCAGCTGATGTTTTGGGAGCAATGAATTACAAATCTGACTGGCATTGTCAGGGTGCTGGTAACGGGGAGAGGCAGTAACCAGAAGGCAAACATCTGTGAGACAGCAGAAAGGGTCTCTGTGGCACCTTGTTTGTGAATATTCTTATGTTACTTGTTTGTGGTTCTTTGTGGGGAAATAGGACAGGAGAACTGACACTTCAGAGGCTTTTCTAAGTGAAAAAAAAAATCTGAAGATAGTTTGGATGCTCCACTGCGTGTCAGAGCTCAGGCCTTTGGCTCGTGGCTGTTGAGGTGACAGCTAGGAGTAAAGTGAAATTTCAGGTACATGTTAGCATGTCTGTGGGAAGTTATGAAGGACCAAAGCACAATTCTGAGTAAGCATTGTGTAGAGGAAAGATTTTTGTCTGGGCACTGGGAGGCTGTCCTTTCAGCAAGTCCCAAAGTGGAGAGAAGATGGCTTATGATGCTCCATGATTGTCCGAATTACCTGAAAGATGACTTGAGCTCAGAGGGTTGGTCTGTTTTGTGCTGGCTGGAGAAGTGTCCTGAGACCACCTGCCTGGCAGCTGAGCTGGAGGACCATGCAGGCAGGAGAAAGGGGATTAGATACACTCAGAGCCTGGAAGAGCATCTGCAGTGATGGGAATTTCTGGAAGAGTGTTCTGGTGTTGGGAATTCCACTCCTCAGCTGCCACCTCCTCTCTCCTGCTCAGCGTTTCACCACACAAACTGCCTGGACATAGAAGCTTCTGCACTTTTTCTGATTCCAAGTATGTTTCATGTTAAAACATGTTAAAATATTTAATGGGCTGTTGACACTCTGGATTCACTGGCAGTGCAGATCTTTTTCAGGAGGCTATAAAGTTCAAGATCTGCATGTTCCTAGTTTCTTTACTGCTTGCAGCATGTGATTCCAGCTTTCTTGGCTGTATGATTCATGAATACACTTTTTTTTTCCCCCTCCTGGACAGAAAAAACAATGTCAAGCTTATTTCAGCTGCTCTTTATCTGCAATCAATTGAATGCTTCCTACTGCCTTTCAGGAAGCTTTTTCTGGGATCAGCTGTAAGTAAACTTCTTGCAGCTCCTATTGCAAAGCAGAAGTTTCACTAAGTGCTAATGTTTAATGTAATAAAGATTTGAGCTGTGGTTTACCAAATAGCTTATCAATGTTTTAAGCATTTTATTGTTATGATCTCCTGAGGCTTTTTTGGATAAAATTATCTGCATGTTTTAGAATGCTGGATTTATTTTGCAGTGCTGAGTGGTCATAGTGTATTGTATATCTTTTGCCAGTGTAGATCCTGTTCTGTGCTTTTTAGTAAAATCAATGGATTTACTTGAAAGTTCAGATATGAGGGTACTTCTGGGTTTTGGGACCTGTTGTTGTGTGAATCTCTTCCCTCCCTTCCTCTCTGTGAACCCTGTCCTAGTTGCTCTACTTCAAATATTGTTTTCAAACCGACAAAGAACAGCCTGACCTTGCATCCTGATACTGCTTTCCTAAGAAATGCTGGTGTAAGAATTTGGAAGAGTAATCTGATGTCTACGTCAAGGAAGGAATCAGTTGCAGACCGCTTTAATTTTCCTTTTGCGTTTAGTCCCCTGTCACTGTTGCCTTCTACAAGTTGCATACATAGTTTAAATTCCATTTTTGCTGTTCTGTAGTTCCCTAGTGAAATTCAGTTTGTATTTGAGATATATTTCATATTTCTGTCCAAAACTGTTCACAACTGCAATCCCCGTATCTTCTGCAGCACTGTTTTCAAATTTTTTTTTGATTGTGGTAGAGTTTTCTTTACCTGTGAATTTCTTTCGGTGAAATAGTTCAAGGAGTATTTCAGGCAGGTGAGTTCTTGAGCTATGCAACAAAGAATACATATGAAACCCTTCAGTTCAGGAAGTTGAAAACCTGTGTGATGTTAAGTCAGTGTGTCAAATCAGATCTGGTAACAGATTAACCTGTAAACAAGACCCAGATGTGTCTCTTAACTGTCTAAATCTATTTTGTCATTGAAAGTGTTTAGAAGTCTACTTGCATTAACTGCCTAGTACATTAAACCAGAATAGAAAGTAAATTGTCACACCTTCTGTCACATGAAATACCTTTTAGAGAAGTAGAACCTTTTAAAAGAAGGCTTCTTTTGCTGATGAGGACTGAGTTTTATTATAAAATAACCCCCATAGTTAAACAGCTCTTGCCAAAGGATTTGCAAAGTTTATCTGCTCCTCCAGGTATACTGTGAGAATGTGGGGAATATGTGCAAATGCCAGAAACGGCTTCCTACACAGTTTTTTAATTTGTTCTGTTTACATTATCTAGTAACTTTGGTAGGAATGGAAGAAATGGAACACTATGAAGCTATGATGCAACTTGAGCTGTGCTGTACACGCTTACAAAGTTTTACACAAAAGCTGAGTTGAAAAGCGACAATATTTGCAGGAGGTATGAAATTACCTGCTTCACTGAGGGGATGAGACTGGGTAGTAGAGCAAAACTGTTGTATCTATCTTTCATTTTATAACTGGATCAGCACAGTGTATTAACTATGGGTTTGCTCAGGTGCGTGTACATTTGCCATCATGTTATCCTGCAAGCTCTCCCAAATTTGTGTGCAGGAAATACTGGGGAATAGTCAGATATCCAGCCACTGTGCTGTGTTGCTTGGATGTTCATGAGCTATGGCAGTAAAAGAGATTTAGACAAGACTATCATATATAGCTTTTACATATAAAAGCTAGGCATTTTTTGCTTAGGTCTTAATACTTCACTCACCAAAGTTCATCCTGTACAAGTGAAAATTCTGTCAAGAAACAAATGAGGTCAAGTTTAGCAAGCAGAAACAGACAGCAATATCCCCTTGGGACTTAGCTGTCAGCCCTATGTTGTGCAGTGTCTGGACTACAGAGGGGAGCAAGTGAGATGCCATCTTCCTGAAGGTTGTGACTCTTGTTTGTGTGTGCAAGGCCTGGATCTTAACTGACCAGAGAATTTACAGAGGAACAGGGGAGCATCTAGGGGGGTTTGGCAGTGTGGGGAGTCACTGGGATGTGTGCATTATATAGTGTTTCCTGGAAATCCTCTGTGAAATGGTGCTGAACCTTGAATGGGAATACTGACTATGTGTCTCCTTAGCACAGAGATTGGAAAACCCTGCAAGCAATCAGATGTCCCAGCTGCTATCAGTCACTGTCCAGTGGGCAGGAAGGGTGGAGTGGCTGGTAGAAAGCTGTTTGTTGGAAATTGTATTGTAAATCAAATAAACTTAGTAGCTTTGTGTGCCTCTGGACAGGGTAATGAATTTGCAGATCATTTGAGCAGGAGGATGCTAATTCATGTGAATTAGGAAGGATTCTAATTCATTTTCAAGACATCTGGCAATACAGAAATCTCTTGGGTAGATCAATTTGCTATCACAGACTACAGATTAGAATCTTCCTTTTGCCCACCCCCTTCCTGAGAAGAATCCTTGAGTAATGGCTGGTTGCTGAAGGGAATGTACCTTCCCTTTGTTTGACATGGTTCCCAAGGCTTTGGGAAGGGCAAGTCAATCTGTCCTGTGGGCATTCAGAGTGGTCAATTGAAGAAAGCTATTTGCTACATGATTGGAAAATGCAATATGTAAGTGCTTTGTGGTATGTTGGGCTTTTGGTTTTTTTTTCATTTCTACGAACTATTAAAAATTAATGAACTCATATTGCATCTATTCCATTTAAGCAGATCGATCCCTCAGTTCAATTGAGGTAAACTTGGCTATCTGGGTTCCCCTACAGTTTTCTCAATCAAAGAGGTAATGGATTTTTGAAGGACTGTTTCAAGTACTAACTCAGAAAAATTCTGTCCTTAGATGCAACCTTGGTTCTTTGGGCATTGTTGAAAATCTACACTATGTTCCTGCTCTCTGCCAGTTACCAAGCAGAATGGCATTTTGTAGTGGCTCTTCCTTCTGGCAGCAGAGCAGTTCTCTGATCAGCCCAGCCCTCCTTTCACGTGAAGCAGTAACAGAATGTTATCCCCTTGTGTACTGTGAATTTGGTCTCAGCTTTTAGGACTGTTGGTCCATGAAGGTACCCACTGTGTTTCCATCACATCAACAAAGAGAATACTGGGGCATAAAGTACTCCTTTCCCTGCTTGAGTGGAACAATGTTTATATGTAAAGTAGTGGTTTGTTTTGCCTGACAGAAAAACAAAGTATAAAGTAATGACTGTGACTTAGGTCCTGTATCTCTCAGTGGCCCTCGAGGCTGCAGGAGCCTTGTCTGCAGTAACCACTCCAGCACTGCAGGGCTCTGCTGGGAGAAGTTGGAGCCCAAGCAGACCCTGCTCTGGGCTCTGCAGTTACAGCAGAAGCTGCTGAGTGCTGGTGGGTTGCTGGGGCCTCCTGTGCAATTATCTTTCCTCTGAGCTGGTTCAGGGAAATCTCTTCCTTCTGAACATAATTTAACTCTGAATGTAGGAGAATGCAGTGGAGCCTTTCTTTTTACACCTGTCTTAGGCTGGGAATATCAAGGTAGCTGTGCCACATTGAATCTTTATAACAGACTTGGGAAACCACTAAACTGCTGTTTATCTAGCTTTTCCTTTCTTAGGAATTATTATGAAGGGAGAAGAGTTTCATAGCACAGTTGGTACTGCTGTTCTGCTATGGCACTTGTAATTGCAGTTAATGGCATGGGCTTTAATGCTACTGGGCTTTTATAGGGGTCATGTGAAACAAAACAGTGATCAAGTTAAAATCACAGGTGAGGTC
The DNA here is from genome assembly GCA_013398075.1 of Notiomystis cincta. Lineage (NCBI taxonomy): Eukaryota > Metazoa > Chordata > Aves > Passeriformes > Notiomystidae > Notiomystis > Notiomystis cincta. Next base: position 203,497 of record VZRX01012910.1, on the reverse strand, counting down.
ACTTCATGGCCTCTGCTTCCTCCAGCCTGGAGCACCTTTTGGGTTTCGGTAGAAGGAAAGAAAAGGGTTCCTCATCCTCAGGTGGAAGATGTGAGTGTGCAGAGGCTGTGCATGTTTTGATTTCCAGGGGAGGGAAAGAAGTTGTGGAGTCTCCCTCCTTGGAGGTATTCAAGAACTCTCTGGACACAATCCTGTGCTGTGTACTCTGGGCTCACCCTGCTTGAGCAGGGAGGTTGGACCATATGACCCACTGTGTTCCCTTCCAACCTGACCCATTCTGTGATTCTGTGAAAGGTCCTTGTGAGTCAGGGTGGGATGTCCAGGGACAGAGCAGTCCTTGTTAAAAGTGCCATCTTGAGCCGTTTGCCAGCCTGTCATGGATTTTATCAATAATTTCCAAGAAGTGAGTAGTAGGTGTTGAGTTTCTGGCTCTGTGATGGCATACATGTGCTATTGCTGTTGGTGCAGGGTTCAGGCAACAAAATTGTTCCAAACTCTCAGTTATAAAAAGTGAAGGGCTGGAGCACTGCCTAACCATTGCATCCCTTGCAGGAGGGTTTCTATCCCTTCTACATGCCTGCTGTAGGGCACAGGTGTGAATTTGGTGTGTTGACATAGTCTTGGGTAGTATCAGCAGCTTGCTGTGGTCTTTAATTTCTGTTGTTGAAGCAACCTTTGCACCTAGTGCTACATGTCACCATACACTGAAGTCTGAGCACCTGCAAAAGGTGTCAAAAGCAGAGTGAAATGGAAATACGTATTGATTCTCCTGTTCAGTTTCAGGGAAAGTTACTGTAGAAGTTAGAGCTCTCAAAACACATTAATACTGCATTTGTGTTTCACAGGGAGGAGGAAGCTATTTATCAAATAGCTGATCAGGAAGAGGCATTTTGAATGCTCTGCTTTCAGCATTGCATTTCTTAAAAGTAGTAATTAAAACTGCACCCTTCCATTCTTCTAATTTCTCCCACAGCCCTTCCATGGCACTTCATTGTCCCCTGCTAAGGGATGTAGGTTTTGTTCTAGTGTGGGGAGTGACCGGGTGGTAAATCATGTGCTGGATTTAGTTAGAATGTAATCTTTGGCCATCTGCTCAGGCACTCCCCGTGTTGCATTCCTCTCCTTTGCAAGCAAGTGTTGAAGGTGATCTGGGATGTGCAGGTGTTCAGAACGCTCGGGTTCCCTTTGACTGAGTATGACCATGTGCATGCTTGGGAGGTTTGATTTGAGCAGGGTGTTTTCTGAGCCTTGCAGTAATTTGATGTGCTTAATTTTAATTATCTCACTGGTGTATGTAGCACCTGCACAGAGAAAAAATAATCATTCACACTGTTTTAGAAATACGTGGATAACAAGGCTTTCTCCTTAGAACTGAGTTTAAGAATACTCTGATGTATGCTCTGCTATTGTTTTTTCATCCTCCCACAGCAATTCTGGACAATTTTTTTGCAATCTCTAGCTTGTGTTTTCCTTTCTTAGTATTTACGAGTTTATCTGACACTCCATCCTTTGTAAGTGATGGCTATAGAGCATCTGAAATCTTGCTGTGGCTTTTAAAAAATTTTATTTTATTTTATTTTATTTTATTTTATTTTATTTTATTTTATTTTATTTTATTTTATTTTATTTTATTTTATTTTATTTTATTTTATTTTATTTTATTTTATTTTATTTTATTTTATTTTCGTAAGTTGCAGGCAAGACTTCAAGTTAATTTCCTTTTTTGTGTCTTTATTAGAGTAACACCAAAATGGTGAGAGATGCTCAGAGGGGAAAAAAAATTCTCCGGATGAATTTAATGTTTAAATCAAATTTTGTCTGCTCTCTAATAAGTCTGTGCAATAGCTGTATCTCTGATATGCTCAAGTCTTTTTGGCAGATTAAATGAATCTTCGTGTGCAGAGAGCATCATGAAGTGCTTGCACATGGCAGTGCAAAGCACTAGATCTTGCTTTCCTTTCTAATTTTCTATAGTTTTCATTCCTTCCCTGGTGTCCTGCTTGTCCTGTACAATGGCATAGGATCGACATAGTTTGATGTTTGGATCTGAATGGATGGACTTTGCGTGCTGCCCAGTTTGCTGAGAGAAGCTGTTTGAAACTGAACAGATTTTGACATCTCCATCTGGTTTAAAAATGCTCCTTCCTCAGAGACGAGGAGTACTGTGGGATAACTGGGAGTGAGTCAGGAAATACCTGATCTAGACCATTAACTTAGATAATGTTTAGGTTTTTGCTTTGTGGCAATGCAGGAGCAACTGTGCCTGTAAAACTTGGTGTTGCTGGGTACCCTAGAGAACAGTTCCATTTTGTAGTACAGGCTTTATATGATAAAATTGAAATTTTACATAATAAAAATGAGATTTTATATTATAAAAATGTACCGGTACAGATGTCTTGATTTCAAAGTACTTTCATGGTGCATCATGTAGCAATGACTTTTCAGCCTTTGCTGTAACACTGAGTAACTTATGCATCAAGTTTCTGTAGAGCTTCATAACTCCTTTGAGTCCTTCCTTGAGTGCTTGGCATAGAGGAGCTCTAGCCAGAGAGAATGAGCAGGTGTGGGTACAAAAACTTTCTTAGTCGTGTTCCTTTGGAAAGCTGTGGTCCTTCGTGGCATGGTGCATGGTGTTCAGTGCAGTGCATCTGACCTGCAAATTCCCTGGGCTGACAGCCAGAGAGGCTGGGCCTCAGCAGTGCCTAGCAGCCCATTCCAGCTCCAAACTCCCAGAAATTCGACCTCTTATGTGGGGAACCCTGCAGTCTCCCAGCCGGTCCTGGGAGATGTTCTGGGAATTGCACCTTTGCAATGCTTTCTGCACACCCCTAGGAAATGCTTTCCCGTGAGGCTAACAAAATAAAAACACATCCAAGTCACTTTTCATGGGAACTTTTTGGACATGCTGTGCAGGCTTGCAGATAGAGCAAAATAATTACTGGTGAGATGAAACTCCTAGATTTGTGATTTAGCTCTTAGTTATAAGTTCTATTTCTGCAGCTAAAGGTGTAATTTATTACATGCACTTTGTCTGGAGGCATGGTGCTCATTTCTGGGTGTTGCTAAGGATTCCATTTTTGTCATGTGGGTCTGTAGCAAGCTTGTGATCTTTGTTTAGTCTTGCTTGCCAGGGATATCCCTGTTGCTTGAAGCCCCGGGACAGCCCTTGCTGAAGCCCTACACAAGCACCTCACTCAGGTGCAGGGTTTGCTGCCTTTCATCAAAGAAACCTCTGCATATTTAGAGGGTCGATATAAAATGGCATCTGTCTCCTAGTTTACATATTGCTGCTGCAGAGGCTGTGCCTCTTCTCTGTGTTCAGGAGCCAGTGGCCCACTCCAGCTGCCTTTTTAGCAAATAATATCAAATTTCTACCCTGGAGTTGTCTCTGCTTCCCTGCTAAGTGTACTGGAGCTTGTTACAAAGAGGAAGAGGCCAGCTGGAGCTGGTGTGTTCCCTGCCCTCCTTTGCCTTTTTCCACCAGGCACATGCACTTGTTCCTTTGTCTCCTGCCTCTTGCTTGCAAAGGAGGGGAGCAGGGAGGTTCAGAGATAAGCTGGTGCCTGCTCACTCCAGGGCAGTATTTCATAAAATGTCTGCTTTTGTGTGGTATGCAAAGGAACCTAGAAAGTGGGCAGATTGTCCCACATATTACTCAGTGGTTAAACAGAGTGATTTGGAGATTAAAAGGTGTATGTATCTTCAGTCAGCAAGAATACTGGCCCACACTATTGTATGTTTTGCTTGCACCATTAGGTTCAGAATCAGGAATGCTTCAGGCCCTGAATCTGGGAGAAAATGAACCAATTAATTTTGTACCTAAAGGCTTGTGGGCCTTGTCAGTCTAGGTGAAAGCTGCAGCCCTTTGAACAGTAACAGTTCATACTGTACCTGGTACAGCATCTTTCTTCATGCAGGAATCTACCTGGACTGTAAATGTTTGCTAAGGAGAATTTCTCAAATAACCAGATGGTTACCCAGCATCACACTCTGTTGCAGCTCTGCATGTAACTGCCAGGGCAATTTTTTAAACATTTTATTTTAATTCTTTAATGTTTCTTTATAGAACTTGTATCTTGAAAGTTGGACTCTATGAGCCTCTAATAAGTATTGGCAGCTCTGTTTTCTGGAGGAAACTTCACTGCACCAGCTTTTAAATATTTTGCTCTCTGATATACCTTGCTTCCTGGCTTGTGAGATATGTTTTCTTCTTAGTGTTAGTTTTCCACTGGGAAAACTGGCTGGAGCCTAGAGATGTCTTCTGTTAGTGCTTACAGTTAGCAATTCTAGTGAGGATATGAGCTTGCAAAAGTGAAATGTAAACAAAATCTCCCCTAGGTAGACATGGACCTTCTCCATCTGGTGAGATAAGAGCCAATACTGTTTTATGTTTTAACAATTTTATTTTCATATATAAATACTGTCCTGGAATTAAATTAACGGAGTAGAGCTTGTAAAAATGACATTTGAGTTTACACTGCTGTTTGACTTATTTAATTTAATTGACAATGTCATAGTATAGAGCTACTTATGGAGCTGCTGTTCAGGCTTGATGATTTTCAGTTTGTGGTTGAAAGTCAGCAGACTTTCAACAGTGTTAGGAGAATTTCTTGTTTATAAAGAAATGTTTATGTCTTCTTTAGTGTTTGTAAGTAACTTTGTTGGTATGAAATGACATTTGCTAAGCTGCAGTAACTTCTGGTTGCAAAGGTCTGATGTTGAGATTGCTTTGCATTAGCTATATCGCATTACTTTCCAAATGTTAAGCCTGTGATTATTTTTTTAAATGCATCACTTCATAGAGGTGCCATGGGGTACAAAGGAGTTCTTGTGTCCAGATGTGTTTAACTGATTGTGAATTTCCAGCTGCCAGGACTGTGCAGGGGTTGTTGTCCAGTTAATATGATGCACTGTGATGCTATAACTCAGAGGAAACTGTAGCAGGACAAAATCACTAACAGTCTCTTATTTTGTTCTTTTCCTTTTTTCTCTCTACAGTAAAAAAAGCTAAACTCCATGGACCACCAGGTAAGTCATGCTCTACTGCTTGTTTGCAGCAGTGGGGACCCCTGCTCTCTCACTGCTGTTTGTGCTGCTCCCTCCAGTTTTCTTTCACCTCCTCTCAGCTCCTCCATGTTCTCCTTAGGAGTGGCATAATCTACCTTGAGAATTCAGGCAGTTTGAGTTAGTAGAAAACTTGAGGCTGTGACCTGGAGTCTCAGTGGTAAGAAAATTCTCTCTATCTGCTCAACTTGACCTGAACAGAGGGTGAATGAGGGAGGAACTGTGTTCCTTTACTGTCAACTTTCCCCACCTACCCAGCCCTCTAATCTTATCCTGCCTCTGTCCCTGTTCAAAACAGGGTCTGTCCACTAAGCAGAACTCTTGGATGTGGCTGTGGATTTAATGCCTTCTCGATCCTTACTGGGATTGCTGGATAGAACTGCAGAAGTGAATCATTCTCTTATGTGGCAGTCCGTAATGGCTGTGCTTGGAATTAAAATCCCATTTACTAGGTTTTGTGTCTGCATAATAAACCAAAAACAAACAGCTGGGAACACCCAGAGTTTACAGTCTGGGCAACTTCTTTTCACTGTGGTTCGGAAGCTAGCAAGGAATCCCTTAGCAACAAATAGATTTATCACTTGAAATTTGATGTACAATTTACAAAAGAATAAGCACTTTATATAAGTGCTTATAAATAAAAACTTCTGGAATAACACCTATTCAGGTGTTTAGAGCTGAAACGGTTGCACAGCTGTATTCATAACTTATTTGTTCAGCTTTATTCTTTGGATATAACTGCCCTCAAATTATGGCAGAAAACTTTCCAGTACTTATCCATATTCCATGGCAGGTCAGGATCTGTCTGTGCACCAGCCTTGAATTTCCAGGAAAGGAAATCTGAGTGCCCAAAGTGGAAGGGACATATGGTGTGTACTTTATCCTTTTCCTAATCAAGGAGCCTGCTGACAGATGCAGAAGATTTGTCTTCTAGTCTAGGTTTAACTCAGCCAAGGTGTGTGGTTTCACTGACAAGCTCAGTGTCCCAGGAGGATGCAGGAGTGAAATAGACAGATAGGGATAATGTAATAATGAGTAGTAGGATGTGAAGGAATCACAATTCAGTGACTCTGACTCCTTCCTCAGCGTCTGGATCGTGCAATTTCTGTTTCCTCCCTTCATGTTAGGGTATTGGAAGCTAGATGCTGAGGTGTGCTGTACTAATCCACAGCAATGACACATGACCTTCATAAAATTGTAGAATGTTAAGGAGTTGGAAGGGACCTGAAGAATCATCTAGTCCCATACCATGGTCTAGGCCACCTCCCACTAGACCAGGCTGCCCAGTGCCTTATCCAACCTGGCCTCAGACATTATCAGCATTGGGCATCCACAACTTCCTTGGGCAGTCTGTGCCAGTGTCTGAACACCTTCACCATAAAGAAGTTCTTCCTAATGTCTAATTAGATTTCCCCTCTTTCAATTTGTACATATTATTCCCTGTTCTATCACTACAGTCCCTGATGAAGAATACCTTTCTGGATTTCCTGTAGGCCCCTTCAGATACTGAAAGGTTTCTTCCCTTCTCCAGGTTGAACAGCCCCAACTTTCTGAGCCTGTCTTCATAGGGGAGGTGTTCCACTCTTCTTACCAACTTTATTTCTTCCTCTGGACTTGCTCCATGTCCTTCTTATGTTGGGGTCACCAGAACTGTATACAGTAATTCCAGTGGGATGTCACAAAGAGTAGAGGAGGTGAATTGCCTCCCTCGGCCTGCTGCCCATGTTCCTTTGGATGCATCCCAGGGTACATTTGGCTTACACACTGCTGGCTTGTGTTGAGTTACTCATCAGCCAACCTCATGAGGTTTGCACAGTCCCACCTCTCCGTGTCCAGGTCCGTCTAGGTGGCATCTCTTCTCTCCAGAGCGTGACTGTGCCACACAGCTTGGTGTCATCAGTGAACTTGCTGAGGGTGCCCTCGATCCCTGTCACTGACAAAGATACTGAGCAATATCAGCCCCAGCTCTGACCCCTGAGAGACATTACTTGTCACTGGTCACCAGGTGGACAATGAATCTCTGATCATAAGTCTTTGGGTGTGGCCAGCCAGCCAGTTGTTTATCCACAGAGTGCTCCATCCATCAGATCCATGGCTCTCTGATATAGGGACAAGGATGCTGTGCAGGACAGTGTCAAATGCTTTGCACAAGACCAGGCAGATAATGTCAGTTACTCTGCCCCATCCACCAGTGCCGTAGCCCTGTCACAGAAGGTCAGCAAATTTGTGAGCCATTATTTTGCTTTTGTAAAGCCATGTTGGCTGTTATATCTTTGTTTTCCATGTTAAATTTTGACAGTATTAAAATTGACTGAGATCAAACACTGGGAATAGATGTAGCAGAACATTTAAGTATTAAAATATGTAGGCTGCAGTCTGGGTACTTAGCATGTCTTGTTCCAGCCTGTTTGAAACTGATAGACAGATCTGAGGTGAAAACTCCCCTTAAAAGGGAGTTTGTTCATTCTTGGATGCTGATATTCAAACTTTGAATATGTCTGTGCTTTGCAGCTTTTAGAGTTATTAGCAAAGAGATAGCAGAAACTAGGAAAAAAGTTCTTCCAGGATTTTTCTTGAGATTTAAAATAAAAAGCAAAACATCTAAATAGAGGCTGTCTTGTCAAGATGTGAGTGTAATGTGGTTTTCCTAGGTCAGGTCAGTTTCAGCACACTTAGCAATAAATCTGTATTTTTCTTCTGCCCCTGCCTGGCCTGTAAAGTTCTTTGTGGATTCACGAGTGGAAAACTGGGTTGGGAAAAGGAGAGTGGTTGGGTCAGAAGGGAAGAGATGATATGACCAACCCTACCTCTTGCTTGTATGTTTTGCAAGTTTGTTTTTCACTCTGCTTGATATTCATGATGGGTCCTGTGCCTTCAGACTGTCTCTTTTGTCTGCATTTCAAGAGCAGCCATCATACCAAGTGTATGTGTTCTTTAGGATTTTGCACTCTTTGTGTTGCATGTTTTTGTTCATTTGTGCGTGGATTTCCCAAAAAACTGTGATTGAAAATTTGATGCAGGTGAAAAACTTCTTGAACGTTTGGCTTCTTAAACCTACTAGTATTGCCCCATATGGGCTTTTCATCTGTGGTCTCTCTGGATGCACTGTACACACTGAAAACTTCAGAGTGTTGCAGGTGATGTGATGAAAGGGTATGATGAGGAGATAACATTTTGTGTCTCATTCTCCAGATAAATTCAACACGTATGTGACCTTGAAAGTGCAAAATGTGAAGAGCACGACGGTGGCCGTGCGAGGTGACCAGCCCTGCTGGGAACAGGATTTTATGTTGTAAGTATGGTGGTGCACAGCATGAGGTGCTCGTGGTTGAGTCCTCCTGCAGCCCTGGTGTTCATATAGAGCTGCTATTGTGTGTATGAATCAGAATGTTTGGGTAGGTAAAATGCACAAGCCTGCTGACCATCTGTATAATTTTCTTTCCTGTTGTAAGCACTGGCCTGTGGTGTAGGATGTGTGCTGTGAGATTGTCTCTGCTGGTGCCGTTGACTGGCAGTTGCCAGTCAGGTCTGTAGTGAGAAGCCAAGTCTGAGGTTGAACTGGGAAGTTACTGTGTGGGTTGGGTCTGGATTGATGTCCTTGGCCAGTATGTGCACAGCTGTGCCTGTAAGCTCGAGACACACACACCTACGGCATAGCTTGGCCAAGTACTAAAGGCCCACAGCTGAGCTTAGTTGGAGCTCCTGGGCGTGGGAAGAGGGTGTGTGTGTCAGGCACTGGAGAGGCTGGTCGTGGCAATTAAGGGCTGTTGTTACTGCACTCAGGGCCTCTACGAGGTGATCCTGGTTACCTCAGTTGGGAGCAGCTCCATGAGCAGCAGGATCAGTTTGTTCCAGCTTTTCCAGGGCTTCTGGTGCAGTTGGCACTGATTTGCTTTGGTCCTCATGGACTTGACATGTAGCCAAGAACCTCCCAGTATCTTTTAGAATGGTGGGAATTTTTTTTTTCTGGTGGATAAATGACTTATTGATTATACTGCATCTGCTTCTGTTTCTATGGCTTTGTAAGGCAAATTGAACTAAATTTACTACATGAGGGGAGAATGATGTTGTATTCATCTTGTGGGGTCAAAGCTAGTGCTACTATTTCTGAGTGGGTTTGAGGTCTTTACATAGTATCTGAATTAAGAGACCCCCATGGAATATTGTAAATATGTTTCCTAATCCAGCAGCAGTTTGTTTCTCCTCAAGGTTGTTGCCTCAGGTTAAGGAGGTCACCTGGGTCAGTACAGTATTTTCATCATAGCTGTGCTCCCAGCCCCCTTGTTTGGTGGGCACTCTGCTTTTGGAGCAGCATGAGAAGTGTATGCTCCTGCATGGAGAGTCTGGAGCCTGTCCTTTGGCATCTGGTGAAATGCACATGTTCCTCAACACCAGCATCTGCTCAGCTCTGCAGCTCCTGGTCAGACAGAGGCCATGGCTGTCAGTGATGTAAAACATGAAGGACTGGGTAAGGCTGGGACAAGGAATTGTACCTGTCCTCCAAATCACATGCCCATGCTCAAACTACTAATGCTTTCTGCCATGGTTTGTGCTCATCTTGTGAGCAGGAGCTAGCTTTAAACATGGCCAGCTATAGTGGAGACTTCTCAGCAGTGGTTTAAGAAAGCACCTGAATGTGCTGGATGAAGGCTCCCATGGTTGCTCCTCCTCCCTCCCCTCAAGCAGCTCCTGGTATCAGCTAGGAGCTTAGCTAGCATGCTGTAAGGTCACTGAGACACTCCATAATTAGTTGCTAGGGAATATGGAAGCAGAATATTAGCTGAACTACCTTGCCATTATTGTCCCTGCTTTAGCCAGGCAACTGTACAGTAGTTCTGGTGTCTCTTCATAACAGAAATATTACATGTGGGAACGAATGTGTTTTGCATGATCCAGTGTACATTAAGTTGTCCTAGGGGAAATAGTGCTGGTATTCCAATACTGCTGTTCTCTAGTTTGCTCTTTTTCTTTCTGGAATTGGAAAATGATTCTGAGCACAGCAGTTTTTCCCCAAGGGAAGGATGCTTTTACTCTCTGTGCTGTGTTTACCTTTTTTCATGGGGCATAGTAGAAGAATAGACTACAAGTAAAAAAAATGCTTCCTATCTGGGTTTGTTGGTTTTGCTGCCAAACTCCTTGTGAGACATAACACTGCACAATTTGGGGCTCTGGGGTTGTTTGAGATTTGGCTATTTACCAGACCGGTGAAGCACTTCAATGCATTCCTTGGGGACATCCTCGAATTTTGAAGGAGCTTTAAAAGAAGTGCATATTTGCTGCATATTTGCTGCATATTTGGAGGAAACACCTTGAATGAAAGTGCATACTGATGTTTAGAACACAGTGATTAAATTGGTTTTCGAAGTTGTGAGAAATGCCTTTATTTAAATCCTGTATGTATTTGGAAAGGGAGGAACACCAAATTTCAGTCTCAGCTCTTTTGTTCTTAGAAGCTGTTCTGCTTCTAACCAGAAGGTGGAGAAAGGGAGACACAAAGGCAATCAAAGCCACTGTACAGAAATTCTTTTTATTTATTATTCTTATCTGGTGACCTGCCCTTTGGTGTTCTGTAGAGGAGCCCATTGGATGTATCATGACCAGTGTTTTGCTCTTGACAGTGTTATGTTGAAGCAAAGTACAGGGTTTTACGTTATGACTGAAAATAGAGTATTTCTTCTTGTCTTCCCTTTCTGGCCTCATGCTGTTCCAGCCAGCAGCCAGCCAGTGATCATCAGCCTGCAATCAGATGAATATCAAGCAGAGTGAGGGCAGAGCAGTGCTGGTACAGCTGTTGGCCATACTGAGTAACTTATCAGAACAGAGGATACTGAAGACTCGATTACAAGATGTTAGGAGTAAACTCATAGAAGGCTGTGTAAAAGCTTGATTTTGAACTGTTGCAGACTGAGCCACACAAGTATTGGACACTCCTGACCTCACTTTCTGTGTCTCAAACAAGAACAGAAGTACTTGGATTTAAAATAGACATTTATGTGCTTTACTGTAGCTGTAGGGTTTGTCTTGAACCTTGTAGATACGATGTTCTGTTTTAGTTGCAAGAAGGAGGCAAAGTTCAAGTGGATGCTTGGATTAGCAGCAGTTCTTTCTTACTTTGGCCATGATAGCAGTCTGTAGAAATAAGAGGGTAGCATACTTTTAAATTTCCTTGATAGCTGTAATATGGATATATTTGGGCCGAGAGCAGCAGCACTGACTGTCCAAGATAACTACTTTTGGGGATTAACAGTTGCAATAAAGGGAAGCCCTGAGCTTGAAAAATTACAGGTGATAGCCTTGCTTCATGGCAAGTGTGAGACAGCTGTGGTATCAACAGACAGTTCAGGATTCTTCTCTACTTTGTTTTTACCAGTGTCTGCTGTTTTGAAGTAGGTGTGTCATAAACCAGCATGCAAAAATGAGGCATAAATGCTATAAAACATTGAGAAGACGCAAATTTGGGATACGTCCTTTAATTAATGAGAGGAAAGATGTTTGTTAAAACCTTCAGATCAGTATTTCCAAGAACCTGTCACTCAGTGGCCATGTGGAAGTAGCTGATACTGGAGCAGAAGTGGAGCAGCACAGCTCTGAGCAATAGGTAGTACTGCTGATGCAGCTATGCTGAATTTGGGACTGTTACTTTTGGCTAGGAGTAGCTCCACTCACAGGTAAGTATTGGTATGTTTGCACCTGCCTGAGTACACTTGTGTTGCTGTGCTGCCAAGGGAGACACCCACTTTGTTAGAAATGGGGTGCCTGATGACAAAGAATAGCTCACCTCTAGGTTTTGGTCCAAGGTACACTTCCTCCTCCTGTGTACATAGCTGCAGAGATGAGTTCCTAACTGGCAGTTCATGCATGACATAGTTCAGGGTTTTAGTTTGCACTCTTTGTGTAATTAGTATGAAACTCTAAGGTACTAGAAACTGGTGTGCCCTGTGAGTACAAGCTGCCTCAGCCACACACCTCCAGGAGCTCTCTGTAGCTTGACATAGCTCGATGGAAATAGTTTGCTGGTATAATCATGGTGATAATGCAGAACATGAAACAAAATTAGATTGTGTTCTGCTTTCTTCTCATCTGTACTGCCTTTGCTTTTCTTGCAGTGAGATCAGTCGGCTGGACCTGGGCCTAATTGTGGAAGTATGGAACAAAGGACTGATATGGGACACCCTGGTTGGGACTGTGTGGATTGCTCTGAAAGCCATTCACCAATCTGATGAGGTTAGGCTGACAGAGAACCTTTATTTACTCCAGTGTTGATAATTAATGCACTACAAATGTGTTCCGATGCAGCCCAGACTGAGCTCCTCAGCACAACTTCCACTTGCAGAGTCAGGAATGCTGTGTGAGCAGAGATGTCCATCTCATCACATTGGTTTTGATTTTGTAGTGAGATCACAGCTGAGCTTACATGGGGCTCTTGGTCCCATTTCACCCCTATGGACTCAAGAACTAGGGCCTAATCTGTTAAGGAACACAGACAAGTGTCTGAAGTCTTAAGGACTGACTGCTTAATCTGTTGCTCAGATTTACATGACTTACTGCTAAAGACCTCTGTCTTGTCCAGCTGACAAGGTAGGCCCAGAGCACATCTGCAGTATCTTCTTAGGGCTTCTGGTTGCAGTGTTAAAAGGTGTACCTTGTGCTAATATATATGGACCAAATTAGGAAGTGGGATGTGCCAATGTCTGTAACTGCCCTAACTACAGAGTTTGGCAGTTGCTGCAGCTAAGCATTTTTAACTCAAATTTTAGGGTATTTACTTAGAAGATTATTGGATTTGAGCAGGGAGAGATACATTATATTTTCCATAAAAGGAAAAGAGTGAGGATGCCCTGCAGTGTGGTCCTGAGGTCTGGCTGGTGTTCAGTTCCTCTCGCTGCCCAGACACTCCTCAGTCTTGCCTTTGAGGGTTTACCTTTGCAGTTCCACTGAGAAGGCAGCACTTCTTTTTGCTGCTTGCCCTGGTAGGTGCCTCTAAGATTTGGAAGAAATCCAATTTGGAAGAAAAAGCCAGTGCATGCTGAATGGTTGTAATATGATGTTAAAATCGGATTGATAATACCATAAAGCTCTCTTTGGACCGTTTTAGCAAATGTGTGAGAGTTGGTGCATAAAGTTCTTCAGACTTGAATGTTCATTCACTTAAGGCCTTTGATTCACAGGAAGGTCCTGGGGAGTGGTCTACGCTGGAGGCCGAAGTTGTAATGAAACATGATGAAATCTGTGGGACCAAAAACCCGACTCCTCATAAAATTTTGCTGGATGCAAGATTTGAATTACCTTTTGGTGAGTGCATTTCCGTAACTTACCCAGGGTGCTGACAGTGGAGAGAAAGTGAGGACAACTTGAGTTTTATAATCGAGTTGTGTTCATTTGCAGTTCAGTCAGTGTAGTTCAGTGAGGTCATGTGGCTGGTACTCATTTTTTGTTTGGCTTCTTTCTAACAAGATCTTAATAAGTATGAAATATTTGAAAGCCCCTGGGTGCTGGAATATTTAGATTAGCAGCAGCTTTTTCTTCTGTATTTTAGAATTGTGTAGTTGCACATTTTCTTCTGAGCAGGTAGTATTTGCTTCTTTGAATCTAGACAAATTTGGCTCTAGAAGAGGGTCAGGTGTGTTGTTAGAGCTGTTCTGTGGTGAATGCACGTAGCCCTCTTAGACGTGTGCAGCTCAGTTACTGAAACATTAATGCTTAGTGCTCCTGAACATTATTATTAGCAGAGTATATAAATAACTTAATGCTGTAAGAACTGTCTTTCTGGTAATTACTTGTAGTTGAAAAATACAGAATATGGAAAAGCAGCTAATTGGAGCAAACTGATCTCACAGAAAGTTGTATGTAATTTTAAAATTATATTTTACTTAAGCAAACAAACACCCCAAAAGTAAGACCTTAGCCAGAAGGCATCCTAGGGTTACATTCCCTTTCCAGCTCTTGCCTGATGCTTGGGATCAAGAATAGAGATGATGTTTTTGAGGTTTGTGCTGGTTTTCTTTCATGCATTGAGCACTGAAGTGTTTCAAAGTGTTCTGTCATTGCAAGGCTCGTTCCTTCCCCTCTGCCTGTTGCATCCTTTTTACTGCAAAGCCCCAGTCAGTGTGAGCACTTTGTATCGTGCTCTAAGCAGGGGTAGAGCTTTTGTGCAGGCCCTGGCATTTGGTCAGCACCTGTCAGAATTGTCCATCTGTTGTGGGAAGAAGTTAGGACATCTGTGGGTCTCATACCCCCCTTCCTGGTGCAGAGGAGGATGCAGGCCTTGGCCCTGCAGCTGTACAGTCAATACAAATTGTGATTTGTGTTGTGAGTCCACAGTCCCCTGGATGGTTGTACTTCAGGAGCAGCACAGTGTTCTACAGATGCAGAGGCACTTCTCTTTAACTACAGTCCAGTGTGCAAAGTGGAAGAGGTACCTGACACCTCAGCTGTCCTGACAGCTGGCTCCTGATGTTGGGCAGGAGCCATCTCTCTTCCCCATGGAAATATCCTGGTGTTCCACTGCTGCTGTCCATGGGAAGTTTATTACTGAAATTACTTGTTATGCAAGAGGAGGAGCAAGCCTATTTCACCTCACCAGAAAATCATGGTTCTTTGGGCTTCTGGGAGGGACAGAACGAGCACACAGAGCTGAAGGCAAGGCTTCTAGCCAGTACCTTCTCATCTAAGTTCATTCTAACAGGCTTGTAAACTGTCACTGCTTTAAAAGAAAGTGAAGTTCTGGTATTTCCCTTTGTATCGAGAGTGTCCGAAAGAGAATTTCCTTTCTTCTGCAATTCATGTTATGGACTGCCATTGCATTCTGAGGTATTTTTTTCAAGTATAAGAAAACAGACTCCATGTAAGTATGTTGGAATATCTGAATTCTAAAAATCAAAATATTTCCGGTAATAATGTTTTCTCCCTAGTACTATATTTAGAGAAGTTTTTCTTTGTTTTTTGGGGGCTGATTTATACTACTGTTTTATATTTTTACATTTGGAGAAGTAGAATTTCATGCAGAGCAGTAAATAAGTAAAAAGATTTTTGTCATTCTTCTGTTTTTGACATAATTGATCATTTAAAGCACACCTATTACTTATTTCTTTGCTCACCATGCCAAATACTGAAATAACAGGTAATCCATACTGTTGTGTTGAATGGTTTTTGTTCTAGGGTGTGAAAAGTTGCCTGCCTGTCCAGGGTTTCATAATGTCCAAGAAAAAATGGGTGCATGAGTTAGCTCTTCAAAGGCTGCTCTTCCCTTGAAGAGTGCTGCAGTTTTTGCTTCGATCTCCATTTTAAGTCTGAGGTGCCATGGCAAGGTCAGACGCAGGTTGGAAACCAGGAGGCACTAAGGGTGCATCATATTCCTCCAGAAAGTGGCATCTACCCCCATCACCTTCTCCAGTGGTGCTTCCCCTCACACCAGGGCTAAGTGTCTCCTGCCTGGGACAGAGAAGCACTCTGGATTAGGCTCTGTCTCTTTGCCCAGGTACTGTGAGACTTGGAGGAGTGCATGGAGCTCACAGCACTGCCTCTGCATCTCTCCCAGTGGATTTGCAGGTCAGTTTCCCTTTAGCTGGATAGCAATAATATGGATTCTTAATGCCCTACATGTTAAGATTCTTTGTCATAAGAGTTGGGAACTGCTGCTTTAACCCTGCATAAGGAACTAAATGGATCACTCATGTGCTATGGAAGCTCTTAAGTCAGCAGCTGGGCTGTAGAGGCAAGATTTTAATAACAGCAGGTTTGGAGTGACACTTAGGAACATTGTGTATCATGTTTTGTTTCCCAGGTGGAGATCTCCTGGCTATTGCAGAGTGATGTGTGGGCTCATGTACAGCTTGTGCTGCTTTTCAAGTTGGGTAAAACACTGCTGCCTGGGATAGCAGCTTTAAAAAAGCCTGTTTGTTCTCCTGTTTGGCTGTGCTTCTGTGTTTTTTCTATCATTTCTGGCTGCTGTCTCATTTAGATGCACACAGATGCAGTACCTCAGGTTATTCAATGTATTTAAAATATTTCATTGTATATAGGTGGAGCTTGAAAGGTTTTTGAGGGTTTGTAAAAGAGAATAAATTAATTTTAAAACCAGAAAAGCTGAAGTCCTTGATGTAAAACATGATTGTGTATGCAAAGAGGTTTAGAAACTGGTTTGTTGTTTGCACTATATTTATCCCGGATTAGTTTGCTGTTTCTGCTTCTACCTGATACATTCAAGATTCTTCCTTCCTGGCATCTCTTCTGCTGATACTCTGGGGACTGGCAGCCACAAAGCTGAAATAAATGCAAAACATGCTGATGCTGATAGTGGTAGTACATGATGAAGGCAACTTAGACATTTTTTTAAGGTTGTTTTTTTTTTTCCCATATAAAGCTGTTTTCAAGTATTTACCAGGGCTGGAGTTGGGAAGCATCTCCTAACAAAGGCTGGTGGGAGTTCAGTCTCTGCTCCTGGTGATAGAGATAAGCTTTTCTGAGGTCATGCAGGAGTTAAACTTTGTCAATGGCCAGATTCGTGATGGGACAAAGAACACTGATGGTGGCCTTCATATCTCTCCTTCCTTTGTGTGCCATTGCATATTCCAGGTGCTGCTGTTGCCTTGTGGGCACTTTGTGCTGATGGGGGAGGGCAGACCTGTGGGCCCTTCTGTGCTGCATATCTCTGTGTGATGGACTGCAGTGCTGGAGACTGGGCTGTCATCTGATGCTCTCTGCCAGCCTCGTGTTCTTGAGTGTTCAGTCTCACAGAAAAAGAGTGGCTGAAAATCCTCTGCTGTAGAAGTGCAACAAAGAGTGAGGATGGGAAATGTGAGACGTTGGTGAGAGTCGATATTAACCTCTACGGTGAGGGGTGTTTTTGTGCTTGGTAGTCTCAAAAAATGGCAACAAACTGCCTTCTTCATGACAAGAAGTGGTTGCTAGCCAAGACAACCTCTGATTGTATCTGTTTCCTCTTTGGAAGAAGACAGACGATGAAGGGATGCAGCTTTCCATGGCTGGTTTAGAAAATTTTCTGGTAGGGAGAAGACAGTTTTGCTATTATTGTTTTGATGCAGTGAGCATGTGTTGGCACTGACTTTTCAGGATGCTGCTTTTCAAGTGTAAAATTGTTCTGCTTGATAGCAATTTTACTCTGTCCCCTTTTTTTAGAAGTGCAGTGACTGTGTGCAAATCTCTCGCAGGATGCAGTACTCAAAAATGCTTTTGGCTCCCAAACTATAGCAGTTTGGTTCTGTGCCAAGCACTTTCTAGTTCGTAATTGGAGTGAAGATGCTTTTAGTGTTCTCAACACTCCCAGGCTGGGAACATGCTGATCTGCATCTAACCATGAGGTGGGGTAAATGTGCTTTGTTATTTTAGTATCTTGGGAACCAAACTGAAAGAAAAACTCAGCTCAGCAAAGTCGTTTCAGTGAGAAGTTAGGAAGATTCCCATACATTGGAAAAGGGAAGAAATTGGGGTTGGGAAGAGGGGAAGCCAGGTGAATGCTTGTAGGAAAGTGGGGAGAGAGAGGGTATCACTTTTGCTTTCAGCACTTGTTCTCATTCCTGCCAAGCTGGGTTTTGCTTCAGCACAGGACTTGCTGCCTTGGGAAAACTCAGAAGGCACAAGGTGATGTGCAAGGTTCAGAGCAAAGACCACCAGACCTGAGGAGAAGAAGTTTTAGGGCTGAAATGCCTGGTTGTTGTCAAGCTGGAGATCTCTATGCAGAAATGCTGTCATATTTAGCTACCTGAGGGGGTTTAACTGAGTGAAGTGGTCTGTATGGATGCACCAAATTGTCCTCTCTTTCCTTCCTCAGTCTGATGAGTCACTGTACTGCTGTGTGCCCATTCCAGGTGTTAGGGCACTTAATTACTCTGAGCAGCCTCACCTGGGACCTCCACCCACACTCCTGCTCATGTGCTCAAGAATCCCATATGAGCTCAACTTGGAGCCTTCAATCTTGAGTGATGCTGTGGGAGTTGCTTATCCCCCATCCCACCCATTACCATGTCTGTGCTTGTTTATGGACCCTGCAGATTCAGGCCCAGAAAACCAGGAGCTCAGGGACAATGGGGTTCAGCTTCCAACTGAGGATGGCAGTAAGAGCAAGGACAGTAAAGCTTGCAGTGTTTCTCTGTTGGTTTCAAATTAATAGGCACCTTAAGCTATACCTGCCCATCTCTTCTCTGTTGCTTTTCAGCAGTTTTCTTTCACTGACATGTAGCCTTGCTCCTTTTGTTCAGCAAGCATGATGTCAGTGGAGTCCTGAGGATAGCATCAGGTGGCCTCTCTCTGGGCTAGTTCATATTTTCATCTTTTAAGCAGAAGTTAATGTAGTGGAGTAATTTCCATTGCAGTCAAAAGCTGAGCAGTGATGTAGGAGCTGGCCAGTGGATGTGGACTTGCAAGCAGTCTGTGATGTCTGCTCTAGGGATTTCCACTCTGTGCATTCCAAAGAAGCAGCTTCAACAAAACTGCTGACTGAGATGAAACACAATGGAAGCTTCCTTGAAAAACTGAAAATTCTTACTGAGATTTCTTTTGAGCAGGTAATTGGACTAAAGACCATAGGCCAGTTGCTTCATGTTTAAAGTTTGCTGTACAGTAATTTTACTGGTATTAGTATTGATGACAAGAATTTCTCTGAGATCAAGATGTCCTTACAGCAGCTGTTACCTGGACAGTAGATGATTTTTATCTCTGACTTGCATAAGAAGCTGTTTCAATAAAAGCAGCAATGCTGCAGTAAAAATCTGATAGCTCTGTTCATGAAATGGGCATCTGGGATACAAGTAAATCCAAGAGACAAGTGTTGCTCCTTGATGCCTGGGCATGCCACTATACCATGGTGTATGGGAGAGCATTGAGGCCTAACCTGAGAAATCTTCAATTTTTGCAGTGCTGATGGTAATCATTGCTTCACCCTTCCTCATTTAATCTTGATTTCAGGCTCCAGATTTGAGTTGTTTGGGCTGTGACTTTTAGTTCTCATTTCACGAGTTTTTCTTGACCTTTTACGGAAGTGATGTCTTTCCAAGAGAGTTCCATGGGCTTTGCTGTCATTTTTTGATTGTTTCAGGTCATAGTTGGAGTTTGTCCTCCTAAACATCATTAGATTGTATGCTGATAGCTGTTCAGTTCACTGATGCCTTCTTTCTAGATCAGTTCTGTCCAGATTACTTTGAATGCCACTCCTAATTTGTGCAGAGATTATCTAATAAATCTGTGCAGCTGTGATCCACAGCCCTGCTGATTAAAAACATATATGTATTTGTATGACTCCTGTAGTTGTGGAAGAGTCTCTCATGTTCCTCTTACCTTGTTTTCTAGTAGGTTTTAACAACAAAGTAATGTACTGTGCATCAGAAAGAGCGGCTGGCTTTGTGTGTTTTGGTTAAAATAAATTACTTTGGTCTCCCTCCAAGCAAGGAGAAATAGGTTGTCTTTTTTTCTGCTCAGTGCAGGTTTTTTGGAGTCACATACGAAGCTTCCATAAAACTTTCTCAGGTAGGGGAGTATTTTAAGCCCTTGAGTGAGGCTGTCTGCATGAAAATTCAGTGGTGCTTCTGTTACAAAGATATAGACATGAATTCATAGTCCAAGGAAATACCTACTGCTGAAACTTGAAATTCCACTAAAGCTGGCATGTACCTGTTGACAGTGGTTTGTGTTCTATTATCTGCCGTGTTTTGGGGTCACTGCCTTCATAAAATGATGGTTTATGTGGCTGAGAGAGGACACATGTAGAACAGACATTCCCTCAAAGTACAAGAAGAAAGCAGTTCTTGGTCCTTTCTGAAAGCATCATGTGTTCAGTGGAATGCTCATGTGCCAGTAAATCTCTTTT
>VZRX01012910.1:141575-182675 GCA_013398075.1 Notiomystis cincta | reverse complement strand
CTGTCATGGTGCAGTTTCAGGCCATAAATAGCCAGATTACAGAAGTTGCTACAATCAGGGGATGTTGAGTGGTTAAGAAAAAAACCCAAACAAAACAACCCCAAATCCTTTTTATTTTCCCTTTTCCAATGTTTTCACACCACTCCATCCCTAAATAATTTTGTGTTAAGCTTTTCACAGCAGGTTATCTGCATCTTCAAGCGTATGCTTTGAAAGGTGAAATTTTGAGTGGCAGAAGTCAGTGTTCCATTAGGACCCTGTATTACTTCAGTGTGAAATATATTGAAAATAGTTATGACAATAAAAGTGAAAATGCTTGCTACTTGGTGTCAGCTTGGTAACTCTTCTAGATGCTAAAAGTGTTGTGATTGATTTCACAATGAAGCTGCAGTGTGGTGTAAAAGTAAGAATGTGCTTTCACACGTGAATATGACTGCCTGTAACAGTTTATTCCCTCAGAGGATTTGGCGTATTGCTGACAAAGAAATAAGAGACCATTTATTTTTTGTGCTAAACCAGGAGGTGTGCTGTAGGTGTGCATAAGGTGTCCTATTCAAAGTCAGCCCTTTTTCTGCTGGGTTTATAAAAAGCCTCTAGAAGAGACTTGTTATGTGTTATCAAACATAAGCAAGTGTATTAAAATACTGTTGTGAAATGGCTCTCCATCAAACTAATACTTGAATTAAATGTGAATCAGTCTGTCCCTTTCTTTCCTACCTTTGTGTAGTGTGCATTTGGTTAATCAGCTTTAAACAAGAAAGCAGAGTAAACCCTTGAACTGTGCTACTATTTATAATGTTTGTTTTCCATCTGAGTGCTAATATACGACAGTCCTATTTCTTCCAAATCACATGTGGGTTTTTGTGTGTGATCTTTAATGCTAATGGTGATGAATGCAACGTTGCCTGGTTAATAAGGTGGTGTGACTTACTCTTTTGACTTAGATATCCCTGAAGAAGAGGCCAGATACTGGACCAGAAAATTAGAACAAATAAATTCACTGGGAGATGATGAGGTAAATATCTAATTGAAAGAATAATGTAGCCCTGAACGTCTTATAAATAGCTTTTATGCTTTGTATTAGATCCCTGTGATTAGGGTAACTACTAAATGTTTATCATTTACAAGTCTTCCATGAACTGCTTACAGAACTCTTTCCTCAAGTGTACTGTTTAGTGTTCAGGAGAGGAATATTTTTCTGGATGCTGGAACTGCTTGAATAATGGTTTGTTGATGTGAATATGTTCAAAGGAAAGGCAGCACCATGCTTTACCTGAGCAGAGAGTGAAACCACTTCTGACAGGCTGTGGTAGGTTCTTTTTGTGAAATCAAGACAAAAAGGACTTTTTCTGCAACTGACTATTTCCTTGAAGAAGACAAAGCAAGATACTGAATCATTGTTTGAACTGAGGACTGTTGGAGATGTTTGCTCTTGTCCTAGTGCAGTTGTTAATGGCTCAGTTTATATGAATCTTATATTAGAATATGTGGTAGCTATGGCTTTGGTTTCCTGGCTCTGGTGTGTACTTGGCTAAGCAGCTACAAAATAAAGGTTACTTTTTTATTTCTTAGAGAGACAGTTGCATGACTAAAATTTTGTTTACAGCTTGTATTGTTTGCAGAATAAGATTTAACGTGTTAATGCCTGTACCAGAAGTGAAGCATTTAGAAAACCCCGCTGACTTATGTGTCAGTGTGAACATCACTGAGTAAAAACGTGATGCTGGTGAAAACTCTTTGACAGGTCTCTTTCCATAGCAAGAGTTTCCATAGCAAGAGAACTTACAAACTATTCTGCCAATGTAATGACTTTAGGAGATTTTTGTCCTGGAATCTTTCATCTGTTCTTTTCTGTTCATTATATGAGTGATTTGGTTTACTGTGCAGATGAAGAAAACTAAGGTAGATTTTCATTTTTACTGAGGACAGACCAATATTCGGGAGGATAAAAACTTGAAGAATTTAGGGCAGCCTCTCCTGCCTTCCTTAGAAGTTTGAGAGGCTCTAAGAGTCGATGAAAAGCTTACTCTGTGAGTTGTCCAGTGATGCTGCTGTGGTGCCTCCCCGCTCCCGTGGGCTGGAGCTGCAATTCAGGTACTTCAGTGAGGCACAGGTGCCCTCTAGTGCTTCACTGAGCTGGTACTTGCTGAAAGACACCCTGGGCTTTCTGAGTCTCCCCTTTCCCTGCTGTGCCTTGCATCTGCTTGCTAACTGCATGCTTTTATCAAATACCAGTAACAAAGTAGTATCTCTGTATTTGTGACCTAATGATCTCAGATTTATTGTGGATGTTCCCTGTGACCAGGGAGAAAAACACCTGTGCAGGGCCTGACCTAAGGTGGTTCTTCTAAAGTTCCCCACATTTGCCAGCCACCCAGAAGGGGAATGAGATCTTCATTGCATATTCCCCTGACTGGCAGTGACTTGTAGCTCAGGAAAGTCCAGAGCCAGAGGCAGTGTCCTTGTGCTGAAAACCATTCAGTGGATTTCTCTTTTGTGGATGCCAGTTGCCCTTTAAATGCACCCAGGTCAGTTATGTTTTTGAAAAAGAATTCAGCACCTTAATTGTGCATTGCCTGAAGAAGTGTGTTAATTGCTCTGAGCAGACAAAGCAGCTGTTTGAGAAACCAGCTGGAGGCAGGTTTGTTTGGAGAAATTAAATGAGTGATCCTCATGCATCCAGTGTGTGCCACTCAGCTTTACAGACATCACCTTTTGGGCTGCAGAATCCTGGTCTGCACAGTGTCTTTTTGCACAGGACAACTTTGTGCCTTTGTCTTCTTTGTTTTAAGTTTAGCTATCTCTGTTTGAGACAATGAATGAACAGACAAATGCTGCACAGGAGTATTGAAGAAGCAGGTTCATCTGGAGTTCATATGGTGTCATGGAAATGCTTTCCAGCCTCTCTTCCTACAAACACTTAATATTCCATTTTCATTTTGGGACTCTTGATAGCCGTCGGGCTGATGCCTTAAAAAGAACAAACTGCTGCCATTCTGGGATCTCTGAGGGTAATAATTCAGAACCCACTGCTGTCCTGTGCTACTGAAATTGCTCATCAGCAGACTTCCTTTCACCACTCTGTCAACCAGTCAGTGCTGTGAGATCCGGCAGCTCTTGTTTTCACAGTCCTGATTAACTCAGTGGGTTGGCAGTTTGCTGATGATAAGACTAACCACCTTTCAGGATCCCTTGTGCATTTTAAAGAGCACAGATTGGAAGATAACCGCAGCGGAAGGCTGCGGGTTGTCGCCTTCCGTGCACAGAACTGGTCATTAATCCCTACTAAATCCAAGGAGAGGCTGTCTGGTGGCCGTGTTTTGCAGGCTGCAGCACCAGCTTCCTAAGTTTGCCACTTTCTTTGTTGTCAGATCTTTTTTTTCCTCACAAAGGCTGTTCTCATTATTTCGGTCAATTGTCCTAATTTTCTCGTATCTCTGTGTAATACAAGATAGAAGAGAATAACAAAATGAAACCACTGGCATTCCCCTAGGGAATGCTTTGATGCTGTAACAAACAGCTTTGTAAAAAGTCAAAGCTGGCTAATTGAAATACCTCTGTGTTCTCTAATTTAGTATTAAATGAGATGAAAAATTCTTCACTTTGGATGTAAAGTAGATCACAGCAGAGTTTGCAAGGGTTGGCTGGGCAAACATTGTGTTCTTGCCTTGCCAGGCAGATTAATTACCTTAGTGCTTCCACCTCCTACTCCAGAGCTGCTGTGAGCCCACATGAGTTTTGAACTGTTGAAGCTGTGCTGGAGTGTCTAAATGTGAACAGACTTATTCCCAGTTTGGAGCTCCCTGTCACACTGACATTGTGGTGTGGAGAATCAGGTCTTTTAAATGTCTAATTGGAAGTCTCAGAATTGGTAATAGGGGCTGTGCTTGTTTTAAAGCAGACTTCACCTTAAACAGAAGGGCACTTTGTAACTTGATTCTGGCATGAAAAAGGAGGAGGCTTCTGGGAATGTGTTTAAATACAGATATAATGGAGAATATATTACACATATTATGCTTGTAGACACCGTACTTTGATACTACCAGGGATATTTTCTCTTATGTGTGGCATGCTGTCATAAAATTACCATTTGCTTTCTTATCTGTCTATATTCCTTCCTATTTTTTTTTCCTTCCTTTAGTATTCCTTTCAGGAGGAAGTCCAGAAGAAACCATTGCCCAGTGCTGCCTCCCAGTGTTGTAAGTTAGACTTATTTCTTCTCAATATTTTTTCCTCTTTCAATGTACTTGATACCCTTTTGTGATTAGATGTCAAGTGATGGTACAGCTGAACAACATTTTCTTATTAGAAGTACTTAAATCTCTGTGCAATTATGAAAAGCTGTGCTCCTCAGAATGTTGCTCTGCAGCTTCTGATGCTAGGAGGTGAAATCAGGCATTGAGTCTTGAATTTGCTGTTGTCCTTGTGTGCAATAGGAACAGAAAATGTGTTCAAAGTCACCAAGATTCTCAGGCCCTTGTAATATCTATACCAGTAAGAAAATGCTGTGTTTTTTTCATGTGACTACATTAGCCTATGTTCTGCTAAAACTTCCTGTGTTAAATATAATTTTTATTACTGTTCAATGAAATTTTAAGAGGGAGAAAATAGATGGAGACAAGTACTACTGGTAGCCTTTTAAAATGCACCAGAGGTTTCTGTACTTGATGTCTAATTTCTTCAATATTACTTTTCAATGCTGCGTTGATGGATGGAAAAAATATTTTTACTAATTTCTGCTTATCTTGTCTTGCATTTTTTATGGTTTTGAAAACATGGATGGAAAAATAACATAGCACTTACTGTATCTGATGATCTGCAAAATTAGATTTCTGAAACACTGCTTTAAACATACAATAGATGAAAGCTCAGCGATGTCTCTTGTGAATGTGTTATCTACTTTTGGCAACAACATTAATAAAATTGAAGTCTCATAATTTAAACAAATCTTTTATCCTCTACTTCAAATCCTTTAAGAAGTGCATATTACACATTGCAGGCTGTTTATCCATTAGGCTGATTATAGGATCTCCTCAAAACTGATAACATTAGGAAATGCTAATTACTGTTTACCTTTTTTGAGTAGAATTAATTTCACTTTGTACTATTGTTATGTTATCTAAAAAGTATCTTCAAGCAACTCTAGACATTAACCAATTCCCTAGGAAATCTGATTGTGCTGTGTAGCTGGAATATGTACAGTTCTATATCAAAGTATTCCAGTAATACTTTAATTCTAGGTAGCACTGAATGTGTCCTCACTTTTTGGAAAAAAGAAAGTGTATGTAAAGAATAAAGCAGGGTTTTTTTTGTTTGTCGTTTTGTTTTTTGGTTGTTTTGGGGGTTTTGGTTTGGGTTTTTTTTGTTCTGCTGTTGTTCTGTCTTTGGGGTTTTTTTGTGTGTTTTGTTTTGTATTTTAAATGGTAAAAAGGGTACAATTACTTTGTTAAGCCTACAAATAAGAAACATTTTGGTAGAAACTAATATTTGATTAAATCATAGTACCATAGTATGCAGGACCCTTAATGTGAAAAAGTCAAAGAAAAGCCGTCTGACATATGAAATGTCCAATAAATTAATATGTGATTTGCTGAAATTACTTTCCTGGCTCTGCGCCCTGGGCTTTGCTTTTGTTTGAGGGAGGCTGATTTGATTGAATCTGCTAAGTATTGAGATGTGTGGGTAAATTAGAGGGAATGCTTCTGTGTGGGGAAAATAGCTGCACCTGTTCCCACAGCAGGGTGCTTTTACATCCCCCTGTAGCTGGTTTCTCCCCTGGAGGACCAGGTGGGCTCTTGCAGACAGACACAATGAGAAGCAGCACTACAGCCACCCTTGTTGTGCTGCCTGTTAACAGCCTGCATCTTGCTGGAGAGTGACCTTTTGCAATATTCAGTTGAAGGCTCCGTGGTTTGAACAATTAATGTCACATAAGAATTAATATAATCATTCATGGGATTAAAATACTCATTAGAATGGATGTTAAACATTTCATAGCAGTCTGTTGTTAATGTATTTAAGAATTTTCAATAAAGCTGATGGCACTGCATGTACTTTGGCTTGTTTACTGCCTGCAAGTATCTGATGTCTATGAAAGTCTGTTTACATGGAAAAAATACAAAATAGACATTTAATATAGAGGTACTTTTGAAAAATGAACTCTGCCTGCATCAACTTGTGCATAAGAGTTGTCAGCTTGCCTCAACACAGCACAGTCCTTTGAGACTCAGGAGTTTAACCCAGAACATGCACAGATTGTATCTCTATTGAAAGCTGACCTGACCTTTGCATGTGACACAGGAGCTCAACCCTTTTTACACGGGAGCAGGGTGAGTGTCCTTCACCATATTAAAATGTGTTCAATATGGAGAGTTCTTACTTACCATGTGGGTAAATAATTGACAGGTGTATTTTTAGATATAATAAAAACATCCTCTAGAACACTTCTAAGACTCATCCAATTTCCCATCACATAATTTTTCATTTTCATCTAGGTGTGCCAGATGAGGTATGGTCACTGCTGGGAGCAGGATGCAGTCTGCTGGACAGCAGACCAGATATTTATTTAGAAGGAGGAAAGAACATGCTCAGTGTGAGTAGGTTTTACTCCATGAGAGTATTTTCCCAATCCTCAAAAAATTAGAAAATTATCTTAAAATCTGATGCACTGTAGAGCAAAAGTGCTGCAAAACATTTCTTATAGCTTGCACTTAAAGAAATAGTGTTACATGACTGCACATGCCACTGGTGTCCTGCTTAGCAGGAGACCATTTTGACATCATTCCAGCTAAAGAAAATGCAGCAGGCAGGATCAGGTTCATTATTTAGGGAAATACATGTCCTTGCATGTTAAAATTAGATTACACTTCTGCCTTTTTCTGTATCT
Source organism: Notiomystis cincta (assembly GCA_013398075.1). Classification (NCBI taxonomy): domain Eukaryota; kingdom Metazoa; phylum Chordata; class Aves; order Passeriformes; family Notiomystidae; genus Notiomystis; species Notiomystis cincta. Next base: position 175,789 of record VZRX01012910.1, on the reverse strand, counting down.
GTATTTCCCAACACATCTCTCACCTTTTCCAAACCAACTTTTCTTGGGGTGGTTTCCCACCGCCTGCAGGGATGGAACTCGTTCTGTTCTCTCCCCTCAGCAGAGAGGGGGAGAAGGGATGGAGCGGGATGTGAGAGAAGAGAGGTGGCCCTGTCTAAAAGCCAGCCTCTGATCTGAGGGTGGGTTTTTGTCTCTGGTTATGTATGGGCTGCTGCCTTGGCATGTTGCCGTGGGAAATCTCAGCCCACACTGGGAGCTCTAATTTTTTCCAGAGATTATTGAGCTTTCAGGCCCTCTTTCACAGTCTCAAATGCTGTTTTGTTCTTAGAAGACTCTGACCCATAATTTCTGAGGTAATGTGGGATTTGGGCTTCCTACCTATTCTTAAAAGAGGCAGGTGGTTCTGTTGTATATGTACAGTCTTTTCTAAGCCCTGCTGATTTTGGCACTTCCTGCCTCTTTCCTTCATTATACTTAACCATTTCATTTTTAACTCCCAACTGCTGTGCTTCCATATATATTCCTGAATGCCCCAGAACGATCACATGCTTCCAACTGATTTAACTTTCAGTGATCCCAAGCATTAAGCAAAGCACTGGAATGTCTGTGGATCCAGTTTTGTTTACCTTTCTCTTAAATGTAGTCAATAATGGTTAATTTTTTGATATGTCATTGTCAGAAAACTGCAGCATCTCCATATTGGCTTTCATCTGCAAGCTGAAATTAAATGTAAATTGAGAAGAAAGCCATGTTTTGTTGTCTGGAAATTCGTTTTAAGTTATGCAGATTGAAAACATATTATTTGATTACTTTGGCATTGAGTCAATAAGCTCTAAGTTATTTATTGTGAGGAGTTATAGATATGTTTTCCTTGTATGCTCAAGATCATTTCTGGACACATAGAAGTCCATTGTAATTCACAAGTGAGTCACACTGTGAGTATTTTAAATGCAGCTCCGACTTGGATCAGTTACAGTGCAAACTGGAATGAGAAAGATACTCTGCATCTTTGCAGAATCAATTTGGCAGACTTGGTTAATATCAGCTGCTGTAAATACTGCCCTACACCATTTGTCAGGGAGTTTACAAATCTGGAAGAGAGCAGGTTTGTTCAGTATGATTCTCGGGAAAGATAACCTTAAGTGCCACTGAATCAACCAGTTATGTCTGTCCTCTCATCATTGACTGATAATCTTTCTGAGAATGCCTCATTGTCCCTTTTGTGCTTCAGTGTTTTCATTCAATTTCCTTGAGTCCTTTGCTCTGTAAAATCTGTGGTGAGTGATGTTTTGTTGTGGGGTTTTTTGGTGGGTTTTGTTTCTCTGTCTGTGTGTGTGTGTATGTGTGTGTGTGTGTGTTTTATTGTAGATTTTGTTGTGCTTCTTTCTTATCAGAAGAAGGTAAAAGTTTTGCATGGTTCTGGATTGTAGGTTGGTACCAGCAACAAAAGAAGCAATAGCTTCTCATGTACTGTTTTACCAGCAGGAAGAACCAAAGCCAGTCTGTGCTTGGTCTGCCATAGGATGAGAGAGAAAAGAACAAGATTACATCTCTTAATGATCTTTGGAACATGCATATGTGCACATTCATGCAGGAAAAGAATGCCACAGTTATTTTAGATACATAAGCAGCATTTTATCTACTTAAAATCTGGCAAAATGTTTTATACAAATTATAGGAATGGATGTCCTTTGATGCCAGATCAGTTTGTTGTGATGACCCTTCTTTGCCACTGATACTTGAAGAAATCTGGTTTTGCAAAATTCTTCTAATACCCATGCATGCACTGCTATTTCAAAGGTACCACAAAGGCTGACTTTCAGAGGTTTCATTCCTGATGCTTACTGGTTTTTGTTTTGGGAGCTCAAATTCCACTGGTACATCGGGAAGGCTTATTCATTCCCCGAAGGAGACTGACTCTGATGCTGAAATGATGATGCTTTCCATGGCACTGATGAGGAGTTTTGTCTGCTTAACAGCTAGATGATTGCCTTTCCTGCCTCTGACACCCCAGCAAGCACCCAAACACTGATTTTGTATTTGTGCTGTGTTGTGGATGCAATATTTTTCTGCTGCCATTAATGTGCCACTGGGCTGGGGAGATCCAGCCCTGCTGTGGGGTGAACTGACCTGCTGTCAGCAAGTGGCAGAGAATGTGCTTCTTTTTTTCTTTGGTAATAGTATATAAAAAAAAGTGATGTGTTCTACCAGTCTCTCAAGGCCAGGCAGCATCAAAACACTCAAACAGGCCAGAACATGACACTCCTAATTGTTCACAGGGGTGTATGATCTGTGACAGTGGAGGAGCAGGCAGCTTAGCTGTCTTGAGAATGCTGGGAGGTGACACTGCCCTCCTTGTTACAAAGGTGTGTGCTGTACATCAAGATTCTTGCTGGGTTTTTCCTTGTTACCAGCCTGATTCTGCACTTAAACAACAGAGGTCAGCAGCCACCTACAGCATCTTGGTCCACACCAGTTTGGGAAGGGTAAGGAAGAAGTCAGTGATTCTTTTACCCTTCTCAAGGGAAGGTGACACTGAAGATTGTCCTGCAGTCATTGAATAGCTGTGCTTTAGTGAGAGTAGAACTTCTGGCTACAGTGCAGTTACAGCTCAAAAGACTGTTCAGTGTAAGTGTAATTCAAAACAGCACACATGAATGGCTTTATTTATTTATTTATTTAGGCTAGGCCAAGGAAAAACTGCTTTAGTCCATACAAGGGGAACCATTGTATGAGCTTTTTTGTGGTAGTTTACTGATGGGCTGGGAAAGCTAGATCTTGGCCTCTCTGCTTCTGGGTGACTGGCAGCTCCTGTTTCTCTTTGTTTAGCATAAATCCCCTCAGGGATACTTGTTTCCTTGTGGCTTTGTGGCACTCGCTGTCTGGGCTGGTTGGAGGCATGATAGATCTGCTGAAAGGAACACAGATTCAAGGTCTTACTCTAAAATATCTGCCCGCAATTTTAGGATAAAGCTGCTACTTCAGGGCTGGATATGTCTATGGAAAAGTACTCGGCATATGGAATTTAAAAATAAAAATACCGGCTATATTAGGAGATTATACAGTAACAAAGTTTGATGTACTGCTGAACTCTAGAGAACTCTAGGGCTTTGATTTTGCTGCTGATCCTCTAAATATAGTTTTTTAGTTGTTGTTTTCCTAGAGGGCTGCATTCTGAAAAGTGGTGACAAGGAAATAAAGCTTTTACTTTTAAGTAAACCCCAAATGTAAAGTTCTTGCTGAAGTGCTGAACACTGCCAATACTGATAAAGTGTCTCTATGAGGAGTGATCAGACAAAGCAAATGCTCATTTAAACACTCTAGCTTTCATAATTTGTCTAGTGCTCTTCATGAAAGCTTCTTTTTGTTTTCTAATGCAGTTTTTTAAGGAACTTTAAACTTTATTAGTCATCATTTAATGTCGTAGCAATAGGAGCAAATTTATTTGAATTTTGTTACAACAGTGAAATACAAACTTTTTAAAAGTTAAAGTTTTTAAACTGATGGGAAAATGATTCCCCAGCTTTGTGCACAAGCCTTAAATATGTGTCCTCCAGCAGAGAGACTTGTACTTAAAATCCAAGATTAAAAATCAGAAGGAAAAAAAGTCACCAAATCTTTTATCTCAGCTGCTGTAGAACCTTATATTCCTCTTTGCTGTTATGCATATGTCATATTAGGTGATCAACTACAGTCCAAAATTTGTATCTCAGGGAGGGGTATATAAATCTTTTGTCAGTAATTGTGTTTAAATCTCTTAGCCAAATAGTCTGTTAGACTTAGTAGCCTGGAAATTTGTTAGGTATCAGTGCAGTGATAGAAATGTTACAGTTTTTCCACTGAAGATAAAATTAGGTGGCACTCTGCCTCTTTACTATGGTTACTGATGAATTGCACAAGTTTGTAATAACTTCATGGGTGCTTATGATGATTTGATGGTGATTCAAACCCGTCTTAATTCTCAGATCTCTGTCTGATTTTGTTTAGCCAAAGCAAAGGTGGCCAGAAGGGCCAGTTCATTTAGTAAAATAAAATACTGAAAAATTTTAGCATAAGCTGAATATGGTGAACTGGGGAGCAAGGAGAGCACTCCAGTGTCACACACTCCAGTGCTTGTCCTTGTCTCTGTCAGATCCTTTTGGCTCATATGCCTCTTGTGCTTTCTTAACTCTTTTTGTGCTGAGGCATTAGCCCTTGTTGGAATGTTCCAAAACTGAACTGGAAATGGTGGTATTTGTTATGAAACCTTCTTTGGCATTGTGCTTACTGAAAACTTGACTTCCTTCTAAAAAGCTATTCAGGTGTATGTTTTGTGGTTTAGAAGCTTATTCCACTAAAATACCACGTGTTTAGTTTTGGGAAATACATTGAACACTGCAAGAATGTAGATTTTTATGGAATCTGAGATCTGTTTGTACTGCGTTGATGGTATTAGGCTTGGGAAAAAGAGATTTCTTAAACCTAGAAAAAGAACTGACCAGAACATTCTGCAAAGGGTACTTTATCAGAACCAAATATACTATCTGGAGTTTAGTTTGCTTTTATAAACTTACTTAGATGATTTCTGTTTGTGCTAAGCATGGGATGTAACAGAGGATTAAATAATTGACCAGCATGACTATGAGCAGTGGTCAGCAGCAAATGATAATGTTCTGATAGGGATACTAGGTCCCAACCAATCTCAGTGGCTTGTAAACAGAAATGAAACAAAATGGCACACAGGCAGTCAAATTAGATGGCATTAAAAACTTGGAATATTCTGCTTTTTTACAGTGTCCCTGCTGATCCAGGCTTGACAGTGTGAAGTGGGGAGGAGGAGTTCCTTCTTGAATAGTTGCATAACTGAGGCACAGAACAAGCATATGTTATATTCAGCTAACAGTGGGAACTTAGATGTGCTTTATAAAATGTGTTAATGACAAAAATGTTTTAGCTTCCAAGGCACCAGGCTGCTGGCATTGCTTAGTCCTTAATTGGAGGTTTATATGAAACCTCATTTTTTAAGTACTGAAACTTCAAAATACAAAAATAATGTGACAACCAAGACACACACTGTTGGTATTTAAGAGCCCATGGAGTGACTGGTCTGACTTGTCCATATCATATATTCCACTGTTGGTGTATGTTGTATGGTTTTAGAATTACACTTTTCCATTTTCTATCTGTCTGGACTTCTTGCTGTTTTCAGTTCTAGACTGTACAGGTTTAAATTTGTTCCCAAAGGTGATCTGGAAAGAATTTTTTCTTAACAAATCGCGGTTATACATATTAGTTTTGTGAAGCAGAAAAACAACTTGAAAAGGCTAAAAAGAAACTCTGTTTTCATTAACCTTCAAAATATCAAGACTGTCAGCCCAGGTCTTCTGCGATTATGCTGAAGGACTGAGATATATACTGTTAGCTCCTGAATCTTAAATGAAGCAGCATATGTGTTGAATCTTTAATAAATTCATTTTTTTCCAAAATGTTAGACACTAAAGTGAAGTGGGTGTTAGTAAAAACAAACAAAAGCGGAGTTTTGAGCTTCTGGCTGAAAATCCCTTACTCTCTGTTACTGCATCTCTTTCTCTTTGCTTCTGCAGCATTGCCTTCCCCAGTCTATAGCTGTAGCATACCCTGGTCAGCCAAACCCACCTTCTCAGTGTGAGAAAATGTTCAGGGTAAGGAGCTGCTGTCTAAGGGCAGCTGCTCCTCTCCTTGCCCTGCCCTGCTTGGTATTGACTGCTACTTGCCTTGGGTGTGGAAAGTCTATGGGATTTTCCTGCTGTTCATAAAGAAACTTGGTAGCAGTGAGATGAACAGGTAAGTAGCTGGCTCAGGGTCATCACTGTCAGTTTGAGCATCTTTTTATATATGGGAAGTGGTAATGCTTCTACTCCAAGGACACACCTTGTATCCCTGAGGGTTGTTTTAGCACTTAGTGGTTTTCTACTTGCTGCAGTTTCAAACAGTGAATAGAGTTGTGCCAGCCATCAGGCCTTTTTCTGTCAAGTGTTTAGGAGCATTCTCAACTGGTTTCAGAGGTCACTCATTCCCTCCATGCAGATTGAGTACAGTTGTTTGTGCAGAGGCTGGCAGTCTAGGACTTTTATCTTTGTGAAACCTGGAGGACAGATAAGCTCCATTTCCTCTGTGGTTTTTCTGATCTGCATACCAGCTTTGGAAATTTATAGTTATCTTCTGGTGTTTCTTCCTCAGTTGCTTTGGGATTTTACATGTGCATTGAATAATGACATGCAAATCACTATATATAGCCTGACTGCAGTAATGCTGTGTCACTACAGAGTTTCTCTGGATCTTTGATAGTAATACAAGCTGCAAATATTTGAATGTTCCTTCCTTTGCCCCTTACTTACTGTTCACCTGAGATACAGGCATTTTGATGGAAGGATGTGCTAGGGTTGCTATTACACATGTTAGGGTCTAGAGATTTTCAGGAATGAGATACATATAAGCTGTTGTTCAACTTCTACATTACTAGAAAATTGTCTTTAATGGGAACTCTTGGTTACAGCAAATCAGAATGCAGAGCTCTGTCAGCATCTTGCTTTTTCTCGGTCCCTTTTCCTGTGTCCCTCTCCACTGTCTCTGCTTTCCCTCTGGTTTCCATACCCTTTCTTCTGGTTGTCTCCCATTTTAATTTCTTTGCCATGTCTTTTCCTTTCGTTTTCTTTGCCAGCTTGGTTGTACATTCGTCTTCTCCTCTCCTTCCCCCCTGAAATAACACTCAGACCTCTGTCAAAGCTGGTTTAGGATTTTTGTTGTTGTGAAAAACAAACCTGAGGTGATAGCCCTGTGGTCAGGGTCATGCAAACACTGCTGGGTGGGTCCTGGCAGGTTTCTGATGTGTTTGGATACATCTTCATTTTGTGAGCACACCTCACAATGCAGAGTTGCATTGTCACTCTTGCTGCTGTGGGCCAGAGATATGGTATTTATCTTCTCTCAGGTTGTAGATTGCTGGTGCTCTACTCAAAGGACTTCAGGATTTTCTGTTTTTAAATTCAGTAAACAGGAACTTCTGTACACAGGAGAAGAATAAACCTTTTATACTCCATGGTAACTGCATGTGTTCAGATTATACCAGTGGTTCTTTCTAAATCAACACTATAAAAATTGGCATTCAATTGGTTCCACTTAGTCAGGGTTGCTTCCTGTAATGACCAAAGCAAACATACATGTGTTACTTTTTTTTTCCCCTCCAACTACTACTATGGGAACCAGAAGGTAATGGCCTACCTTTGGAACTCTATCAAATATAAAAGTGCCACTTGAACCTGAGCAATCCCTGTGTCTATGCAAAGCACCACATGTGTGTTTGCCAGAGCCTAATCCAGGGACCTTGAATTACTGATGTGTATCTGAGGGACTGTGTTGCTTTGTAGACCTTTTGTTTCTGAAAAGAAAGGAGCCAACCTGGTTATAGCTCTCATGCATCTGTATGCCTGGCTGGTAGCTAGAGATGGTAGCCAGGGCAGAAAGCTCTTGTTTGTTCTCTGTCTTCATGTGATGAATTTGTTTACTGTCTGCCACACTTGACGCATCAACACTCCTGTGTTGCATTTTTTTACACTGTCTTCTAGAAGTGCTGGTTCTGAAGCACTTCTTGGAGTTGCAAGTTGTGTGCATGGTTCTGAAGTGCTTTGAGGGCTGTATGTGCTGGTTTGTTGCCTCCATGGTACTGAGTATGACCTTGGGGTGACAACATGAGTATTGATGAGTAAAAATTTTAATGTCTTACCAACTTGCTTTGCAGCTTTAGCATGAATTTGTTTTCACCTTCAATATTAACATGGAAGGGTTGCTTACTGTTGCAGAATTAACTCAGAGGTGTTTGCCTTAGAATGTTGTGAGAGCCCCTTGAACTTTTTACCAGTGTGTATATCTGCCTAACAAAGTACTCTTCACATTGTTTACATGCACACAGTTGTTCATGCTGCTGGTACTGAAGTGACCTCAACACTGGGTTAACTTTGTTGTGGAAAGGGGGCAGAATTGGAAGTGTGAAGTGACTTTTGCCACTTGATTTGCAGTTTAGCCTGGAATCAGATATTGCTCTAAACTGGACTCTGGATTCTGAGACATTTGAGTATACTAGGGAATAACAGTGTTTAACTGCTCTTGCTAGGTTGACTGATAAGTATTTTGTCTAATTTATTTGTGTTAATAAATGCATGATTGCATATCAATTGCAAGAGTTGATAATGATCTTAGTCTTCAGAATGTCTTATAAACAACCTGGACGTGAGGAGTAAGCCGCAACATAATGTTGTATTTATAAAGAAAAAAATCCATTACATTTTCAAGCTCACAATCTGTAAGGCATTTTAAATACATGAAAAGTATGCTTGTGGTTTGTTTTTTCTAAGCTTTCTTTTTCCATTCCTATTCTTTTCTGCCATTTGTGTTACATGCAGGCAACTGGAGTTATTTCGGATGGGGAGAGCAGCTGAGTACGTAACAGTTTGATTTCTTGCAAGCTTTCTGATCGTATAGTTATGCAGCATGCTCCAGTACAAGGAAAAGTGGAAATATTCATGCATATAGAAAATCTGTTTGTTATATTTTCTTTTACTTTGACTTAGTCTTCATATTTGTGTGGATGGATGGCTGTTCATTTTTTCACTTTTTAGCTTTGTTTTGGTCATGTTTTAAATGAGTTGCTTGTGCCTTTTACTGGAATTTGAGGACATGATGGTGAAATTGGACTATTACTCTTTACCTTTAAAGGTGATTCTAGCTTTTTGCTTGTGTATGTCTTTTGTGTTGGTCTTCATACCTGTGTAAGCCCAAATCAGTGTTTGAACTAATGGAAAAACACAAGGAAATCTGTAGTCACTGAGTTACTAAGATACAAAGATATGGTGGGAGTATATTCCAAATACTACAAATAGGAGTAAATCTGAAAGAAGAAGTGGCTGTTGCACACCAGTGGGGTTGTAGGTATTGTGTTATGTTCAACCTCAATGAGACAGTATCATGGTAAAAGTGGCAGCACTTTGCTTTCACTGGTGCTGACCAGCCTGGGACAGGTAAAATTCAGATACTGCAGCTGTCTATGATCTGTAGAGCTGATGCCCCACCTAGAGACTGGTGTGTTAACTTCTGGTTAGGTGGCAAAATTTTTGTTCTTTTTTCCAGAAAATGTGCATGAAACATCTTCACTTTCTAAAAGTGCTACAGGTGCCAACAGGCAAGGAAGGCTTCTGCTCAAGATACAGTGTGTGGCTTCTGCAGCCTATAGAACATGCAAGGGTTGATCCATCAGGCTTTAAACAAAGCCATTTTTTCCCTGTGTAAAAGACAAGAACGAGTGTTGCTTAGGGGAGCATGCAAAGAAAGATCACTGTGGCTGCATCCAGCAAGGGAGGAGATTCTGCCTCGTGCTTTTCCATTCCTGACACAATGGAATTTGGAGAGGATGCTCTTACTGCTTCTCAGTCTAATGTCCACCTAATGTTACAGTACATTTCATATGTGGACCTGTTCTGCATTTTAGAAATCTTCCATAATGACTTCCCCATTTCTTTTCCCACATTTTTGGTCCTCTTTGTTCTCCTGTCTTTGATCAAATCTAAGTTCTTTGTTCATTGGCATTGTCAACCAACTTGCTCATGCTGTCAGTGCTGGATGTCTCAATTGTTAATTCTTAGAGGTGTAGTAGGATAACTGAAAGGTAATTAATNGGCCAGTGGTGATGGCATTTCCAAGTGAACTCTGTTAGCTTGACAATATAATGAAAAACACACTTCTAACAGTAACCTTTAAACATCAGCTGAGATGGAAGCTGCAGAAACAGCGTGCTGGTAGCTGGAAGACTTTTTCCTGGTGAGAGCTTCTTGAAAAGCCCAGACCCTCGTCAGCTGGGCAGAGGGCACTTCAGGAAAGGGACATCTTGTACTGCCGACCTGGTTTCATTGTAGGAGAGGGAAAGACTTGAAGAAGTAGGGTAAATGTTCAAGGTAGTCTTTGCACTTCAGCCTGTCAGTTCTGTTCTTGACTGTTGAGTGTTTCAGCAGCAGGGTATTTTCAAGTGAGGAAAACAGGATTATGAAAGCTCTTAAACTGAAGACTTAATATTGCAAACGTGCTGTCTTAAAAATACACACATTTCTAGTGCTTTTTTAAGCAATGAGGGCAATACAATGAGCTAATGACCTGCCAAGCTGCATTTAAATAATTTCTCAAAACCTTGGCAGTTTTGGCATAAAAAGATAGAGAAGAGCCTCAAAAAACAGCCTTGTGTCCTTTTGAGATTTTTTTCCTTCCTTTTTACTTCAGTAGCCCTCTTTAAGCTAGTATGCATTTTGATGATAAGATTTTAGAAAGTGTATTTAATTGTCAGAAGAGAGCAGTGGTGCAGCAGATGATGGCGCAGTGGGATCTGAGACTTAAGGAAAGAAGTGTTGGCAGCTGTGATGAAAAGAAGTTTAAATGGATGACAGGTGGGGAAGGTGAATTGCAAGGCCCTTGTGCCAGAGTGAAGCTGGCAGAGACCTTTGCTGACCTGAAAGTTATTCCTTCATTTAGTACACTTTATTTTCTTCTACAATTATTAAAGTAGACAAAAGCTGTGTAAAGCTCAGTGCTTGTTTTGGAGAACTAATGAAGATTTTGCTTTTGTCCAAGATTTTTGCTCATTTGTAGAGGATAACTAAGCTTGGGGGACTGGACCTCAGCTCCCAGGGGCTGATGACACATTGTCCTAGAAAAGTGGGACTCAGTTTCTACTGAATACAATGTTTTGAGAGGAGCTCCTGCTGTGCCTTGGGACCTTAAACCGGCAAAATCACTTCTTCAAGTGCATTTGTCCAGCCACCTGTAATAATTTTGCTGCTACCTTTCCTTCCTGTCTTGAAGTTTGATTTAAAGAAAGTTGCCAGAGGCTAGAAGGGACTAGTTGAGCTGGCATAGCAAGACTGTCAAAGTGGTTTTGAGGTCAAGATATTAAAAACTGTATATGTTCTGCCCTGCAGCAGTCATGTTATAACTTCTGAGGGCAGGATGTAGGAGGAGGAATAACAGTCAGAGAAGGCATCTCCTTCCTTAATTTTCCCCACTCTGTGAAATCCTACTGTGTGATGTGACTGCCCCAATGGGTTTTCTTCTTATGCTACCTATATGCATGAATATTTGATAATGAAGCATGAACAGCATACTTCTGCCCTGCCCTTCAGCCTTACCCACAGCTCTCCATGCAGTGGGTCCAGGGGCAAAGAAACAGTCTGCATCCCTTGAGAGCTTTTTGGTATATGTGAATTTTCTCTAACTGGGATAAAAAAATTACTGTCTTTTTATGTTTATTGTTTTGTATCTTGTTACCAATTTAACTGATCTTTCGATACTGAGGCTAAGCTCCAACTTTGCCTGTGGAAGAATTGTTTTATCACCTGTTTTAAGAAAACAGTACTTTAATTTATCACACCATGTGTGCTGTGAGGCATATTTTGCTGAAATGGGCTGTAATATCTCCATTTGAAGGGCGCTGCATCCCAAAAGCCACTTCTGCAAGTTCTTGTCAGTCTCTTAATTAAAACTTAAGTGTCAAGTATGTTAATGAATGGGATCATCACTATATGTTAGCATTTCAGAAAATACTTTCTTGCAAAGGAAATGTGTGCTAAAAGCCACATATGGGCCAGGTTTTGATGCTTTTGATCAGGCTGAGCAATGTCTTCATTTGAGAACACTTCCGTTAAATAAAGTGAGATTGCTCATAGGGTAGTTGCAGTTCAGCATGACTAAGAGTTTTTTGAGTTGGCTCTTATTTATGAGTCAGTTGAGGATTTCTCTCTGGTATTGACATCTATGGATGCTGTTAGGTTCATGGGGCATACATCAGAGAACAAACATGTTCCTGCCTCATGGAGCCTTGCATCCTTTAAACGTGTCTCAGGGAAGCATTTTGTGTTGTGACCTCAAAGAGACTTCCTCATGCTAAAAACCAGTAAGAACTCTGAGAAATTCTGGTATCAGCTTTTATAAACATACATGCTGTAGATGTTTGATTAACATTTAAGCTAATCAGCTATTTTTGGATGTTGCTTAGAGATACTGTGGTTTATGTGGGAAATCTTCATTTGACAGTGCAGAGGTGAGATGCAATGACTGGTTAACAAATCCAGATGGTGCTCCTGCAACATTCTGATTCATCTGGAATTCTCTCAGCCTGTCAGCTGGTCAGAGTTGCTGACCCGTAGAAGCAGTGTCCTGCTTCCTAATAAACATAACTGTGTCTTTGCATTCCCAGTATTAGTGTGCCACTGGATTCAGTTTTTTTTCACCCAGATAATTGTACTACTGATCTGTATTTTTTGTTATGTTTGAGGTTAGCTGAGTTGTTTATCCCTAAAGCTGTTGGTCTGGTGATTTTTACTGGATCCCAAACCTGTATCTCAGGCTGCCTTCAGCCTCTACAAGTGCTGTGATGGTTGTGGAGCTACAGCTGAAGGACTTTCCATCATACCAGAGTTACTTAGGCTTTACCTTAAATGACAGTTACATCTGATGGGATGAAGAAATTAGTTGAGCAACAAACTGAGGCATTAAAACACTCTGTGTTTTCTGTCCCAGTAGAAGTAATTATTGTTCATTGGATGGCAGTGGCTCAAGTGTTGAGCAGTAACAGTGACGTTGCTCAGCTGAGTAATAGCTTTTTATTCTTGTGAGGGCACTGTGAGCCTTGTGATTGACAAATAGATTGGCCCTTGCTCCACAGGCTGGAAGTTTGGTGCTCCTCAGTGGGGTTTAACACTTTGGCATATGAAATCATTTTTGTGTAGTAAATTTTGAATATTTTTCCTAAGCACTGAACTGTGATAAAATTGATGGACACAGTGCTTTTAATAAAGCTGAATACAGCAGCATATGATTGCTATTCATTTCTGTTCAATTGACTAGAGACTGACAAGAACCCTGCAGCATTTAAACTACTAAAAAGTGAGAGGCTTAACTCCATTTTCAGTGTGGACAATCAAATTGAATTGGTTCCACTTAAGAGTGTAGAGTAGGGCTTTTTCAAGTGGCCTGTATTTTGCACATATTTTCTGCTGCTGTTCTTTTCTCCTCTTCAGTCCACTTTAGAGCACTCATCTTACAATGTTGTGAAGGAACTGAAAAGATCACCAAGAACAAATTTTACCTCAGATTAAAAAAACATGGGAATTGAGTTAGAGGTGTGGGAAGCACTCATGGAAGAAAAAGGGTTTCCCTGATGCTGCATTCCGTCTGCTTGGAATTTTGGCACTTAAAAGCAGGGTTGTTTAAGATCTGGCATGTAAAGAGCACTTTCACTTTATTGTTCAGCCTCATGATGAATGACTGTGTAGGACACACACCACTGGATAACCTGTCAGAGAGGGATTAATTTGATTGTCCTTTTTAGACAGACTTGGTGGCAGAGAGAATGAATAATGGCTGATCCTTATTTTCTTTTGTTTCAAGCATGTTAATGGTGTACTCCACTGCCTTATGGTGTGTGTACTTCACTTCAAGCTTGCAAAGATAACCTTGCATCCTGCACAGCCATATATTTCTGATACCTTTCCTCATTATGACTTGGCATCCTCCTTTCCTGAAGGGTTAACAAGCAGAAGTGGTTCTGCAGGGAGAGGGACTCACTGGAAAGGAGCTTTTTCCTTTGTGAAAGTTATTATCAGTGTTAAGTACTATACTTAAACTAATTTACCTGTGTGTGTTAAATGTAGCAATCTTCCCCTCTAAGAAGTAGTATAATTGTTTGTAAGCAGAACTGCTCTCCCAGTTCTTCTGATTTTCCTGCTGAGTACTTTCGATTAATTTCTCTTAAATTAATCTTAAATTAATACTTTTACAAAAATAAGGAAAAAACCCCTCATTAAAAAAAATATCCAGAACCACAAAGTTCTGGTTAGGAATGCTGAGAAGAAAGGGCAGTATTACAGCTTAAAGGTTGAAGAGTTTTCAGAAAGAGCTCCTTTCCACAAAGAAATGTTTTTTGGTTTGTAGTTTTTTTTTTTTCTTTTCCAGTACCTAAAGGTTCATTTTGGCAGCAGCAAAGTACCTGATATTTTGGATGCTGGGTTTTTGTTGTTGTGGTTGTTGTTGTTGTTGTTGTTTGGTTTGGAGTTTTTTGTGGTTTTTTTTCTTTTGTTTTAAATAAAGATGTCTTAATCTGCTTATTAGTAATGGGTAAAGAGAAATAAACTCCTGTAATAGGAAGAGGGAAAGGAGGGTATGGATCCAATCACTGCAGTTCCTTGGTACACACCTGAGAGAACTGGAGGTCATAGCCAGCTCCCAGATGGAGATACAGCCACAGCAGAAATAGTGGGGTTTTGTCATTCCTCCAAAACTAAACGGGCTGCACTGTCCCAGCAAGGCAACTCGAGAGAGCTGTGCCCTTAAACTGCTTTTTGTCTCGTAGCCTTTGAAGACGGTGACAGTGCCGTGGATGACCGGGACAGCGACTACCGCAGCGAGACGAGCAACAGCATCCCCCCTCCGTACCACACCACCGTGCAGCCCAACGCCTCCGTGCACCAGTTCACCGGCCCGGCCCGCCTGCAGCAGCAGGGGCTCCTGCGGGACTCCTGTGCTGACTCCTTCCAGAATTATGATCTGGATTATCGGGAGCGTGTGGCCGTCAGGTGAGTGCTGTCTCAGGGGGAGCTCTCCTCTCCCCGTTGTTTTTCCACTGCAGACCACGAGGGTGCCACTGGCAGGGGACAGCAGATCAAGGGCTCTGAAAGTCTTCTGATAGCAAAGTGTTAATGTGTGTTGTTAAGGCTGGGATTCTGCTGTGAAGAAGGAAAAAGCCGTGAAGGGTGTGTGTTACACCAGACCTGGCAGTTTAGGGAGTTACCTTTAAAAGATATGCTCAACTTTAGGTCATTTACTCTGGGTTGTACTTTCCCCTTACCCTCTGAAGGCCTGAGCAGTGGGCAGTTGCTTGTTCTGGTACCATAGCATAGGTGTGCCTTCCAAGCCAGTGAAATACATTCTAGCAGAGTTACCCTATTGGGAGCTTCTTTCTTGGTGCAGATTTATTTTCTCTTCTGGATTACCTCCAGTTCTATTAGATCTGCCAAAACAATGTATTCAAGAAGAAAGTCTGCAACAGATTAGTTTTTGTTTGGTTTTTTTTTTTCCCTTTTGTTTCTGTTACCATATAACACTGTTGAATGGTGTGCTTTCTCTTTAGATTTACTTTCAGCTGCATAGAAGATAGTTTGCTAGCTCTGAATTTTTTTTTTTGACCATAAATCAGTAGTTTCAAAAGTGTTTTTAACTTGTTTAAGTCCTGAGCATTGCAGCACTAACTTGCCAGGATCAATATCTGTGAACTAGAGCTGGTTGTGCAAGGTGAAAGCAGAAGATTTTGGACAGTGCTGGTCAACTTGGTAACTGAGTGGTTGTGTAGAGCAGGCTAAGCTGCTGCTTCTGCCTTTGGTGAGGAGAGCTACTTAAGCACTATCTATCACAGTTAGAGGTGCAGAATTTTATTTATATTAGAACTGATTTGTTCTACCTTATCTCCCTTGGTGTGAATGTTCTTATTTTCTGAAGCCTGAACCTAAATTCAGTTATTGTCATGGGTGACTGAGGCTAAGTTTTGCACATCTTGATGTATGATCGTTAATGGTAAAAGGGTGAAGTTTAATGGTAACATATAATGTTGTTACTGTTACTGAGGTTTCAAGAATAGCAGCAAATGTGCCAACAAAATGCATTTACTGCAGTGTGATGTGTCATTCCTAGTGCTCTATTCCTAGTTCATTAAATGTCTTATATAAGCAAGTTATTCCCTTTCCCATGTGAGCCTGTGCTGCTGGTTTGCAGTGGTAAAATTGCTGAAGATCTAACTGAGAAGATGAGCTGAGGCTTTTTCTTTCTGGAAGAGCTGAGCTGAACAGTGATGTTGGGCTCCCAGTCAGGGGAAGCCAATGGTGGCACCATATTTTTGGAGTTTGTGTGATTTCTTGGAGTGGTGTTGACAATACAGGTAGTTTTTCATGGCTTACTTCGCTTGGAGTCACTGTGTATGTGAATTTCTCTCTGTATCTAAAAGATAAATGTGTTTGTAAGACCTTTCATAGAAGCAGTGCTGGTTTGAATTGGTAGAGAATACCAAGCTGGAATATATATTCTTTTTTCCTCTGATTTCCTGAAGGTATTGATGTAGAAGGATCTGGACTGATAAAATTTACTTGAAAACCGTGAGCTTTGTAGTTTGGTATGGTCTAAAATTACTTTCAGTCCAGAAATGCAAATCTTCTATGGTGATCTGAGCATTCTTGTTCCCATGTGCATTTTCCACATGCCCAACAAGAGTCTTTGCTACATATTTAATCTTAAAACATAAAATATGCAAATAAGCTTTCCAAAGAAGCTACGTGGGATTCTTTTACTTACCGAAAGGTATTTCTAACAAGCTGGCTGAAAAGGAGCATGTGGGTAGATCTTAAATATTTTCAAAACAAAGTTGTAGCTGAGTATTGCAGAAGCAACTTGTATTTGACTTTTGTTCCTGGCAGCTCTCAGTGCTGTGGACTAGGCAGTCACCTGATGAAATCAGTGTTCCTGGCAGACTGCAGCTGATGGTTGCTGTGGAAGTGAGGGCTTGTAGGAGGCTCTCCTGGGCAGACCCAGAAGAACCAGACAAGAACCTAATAAAACCTGTCTTGAACTGCGCAAAAGATTGTCAGTGCCAAAATGCCTCAGTTGAAACTGGCTGTTCTAACACCTGGGGTTTTTTCTTACAATATTTGAGTTCGGATGAAAAGGTTCTGCTTCTCTTTATTAGCTGTTACATGTGATCATATTCCTTTGATAGAGGTAATGCATTTTCTTCCACTCTTTCTTAAAGATGACGAGCAATATTCTTTTTTGTCCTTGGAGCATGTTTTACTGCCAGCAACCAGTTTGGCTTCAGAAGAGCAGACATCTTCCCCTCCATTTTGGTTTTTGTTTATTTTAAGCACTAACTGTTCTTTAGAATGCTCATTTTCTTAACTGTTGTCCTGCATACCTCCCTAGCCTTGCTCAATATGAGTGGCCACATTGACCTAGAGTCCACATCTGAGTCTCTAGATCTGTCAGATGAGTGGGTTATCCTCTCTGCACCTCTCTGCCTGTCTCCCCACTGTTGCTGCTGTGAAGTGTTCCTGTGATACATTTCAGTGATACTCGTTGTTTGCCTCAGCTCTTTTTTAGATCTGTAGTAGTTAAATGCTGGGCTGATGGTTTTTTCTCCTGTCAGGTGTTGGGTTTCTCATCATTATTTCTAGTAAAAGGGATGCTTTGTAAAAGAGCAGAGGAAACCCATACAGGGAAAGAAGCTCAGTTAGAAAGAAAAGTAATTTTCTTTATGCCTAAATTAGTCAATTTATTTGGTTCAGCATTTACAGATAATGGCTCTTCAGACATTCATGTACCTCCCATTGCCTTCAGCTGTGTTTTGGAAGGGCTTGATCTGGTAACTATGGTGGCCCTGGGAATCTTTTAAAAGAAAATTATTTCAATTACCATCTTAAAATTGTGAGCAGGAAGTGTAGTAAGTGTTCTAAACTGTGTATAACAGGACTCATTTAAAGTAATGAGCATCTTTCCAATTACTGTGAGTTAGCTAATACTGTTGGAAGTGCAGCACTAAAGCAGCAGTAGAAAATGCAATGACCCATCTCTCTTTCAGGGCTATCCCATCTGTATCCTATATTGGTGTGCTCCATGCAGCTCTCATGGTGAAGACTCTTGGATTAGCAGTAGCCATGAAATGCCTGTGTGCCCTCTGTCATTTCCCTTCTCTGGCACTCCTCTTACAGGGTCAGGGACACACATGCCCTCATGCTCCTTAGTTCTCAGCAATGGGTGATGGGAGGCAAAGCTGCATCTTTCAGATGATCATTTGGATGTTTTTACATCCACTTTCTCCTGTTTGTTTGTATGTAGATTGACAGAAGATGTCCTTGTGTGGTTTAGAGCAAGAGGAAGTTTCCTTGCTACTACCCTTGGGGCTGTTGAACAGTTGAGATAATCCTACTGATCGCTGTTCCAAGGGATAAGAATTAATCCCAAAATCCCAGGGGTCTTGGGACTTGAGTTTCTAGGAAGCAACAGATTGTTTCACAGCTTAATCCGTTCTCCCACAGTGGACAGTGGGAGATTGCTGGATCTGTTTAGGTGCATTATAAATAGGAAGTACAGATCCTGAAAAGCATCTGAGGCTTATGATGGGCTAATATCCAATGCCAGAGTTTAATTTTGCCGTCTGGTCCAGTAACAGCTCTGAGAATCTTAATTTTGTGTTGATAGGGGTACCTTGAGGCCATTAACTGCAGCAAGAGCTGTCCCAGCAAAAAGGAATGGTGAAATAGCTGAACCTCATCTTGTTGCTGGTGCCCACAGTTTGCATTTTGTCCCCAGTCCCCACATGCCTGGAGTCCAGTGACTCCCAAGTCTCCAAATGAAATCTCTGCTCTGTTGCCACCCCTGGGAGATGCAGGGCCCCTGTGTGCTTTATGAATACTGCTAAAACAAAGTCTGCAGCCCAGAGTGACCGAAATGCAGGCACAGCATAGTGGAATGGTGCGCGAGGGCACTGCATCGCAAAGTAGTCCTGAAGCTGCAATAAGTGACTTCTTTTCAGAATGCCTAAAAAAGCAACAGCAGAGTACTGGTACAGCCAAGGCTGTGTGCCCTCACTTGATCACAAAAAGCTGTTCTCCCTCAAAAAGGCATTTCTAAATTTTGTGCAGACATAACCGATGGAATCTCATAACCCATGCTGCTTTTTTGAGTGTTTGATTGAAGTGTAATGGTGGTAGATTGGCAGGTTTTCAATTTCGTTATTTCTGAATGTTTCTGATTTTAATTTTCGTTTATTTCATGCATGTTTTTCAATTACTATTTTTTCTGTCCTTCCCATAGCTTTTTTTAAAACTGTTGTTTTTCCCTTCCTATTTTTTTGCTGCCTCTCTTCCTTTCCCTCCCACTCCCTTTATTTCTCATCTTAGACAAGGATCTCTAGCTAGAAATGAAAGAGTCAGGATCATTCCATTTGACATTGAAGATGGAGAAGAACAGGAGAGTAACTATGAAGAGCTAGGAAAACAGTTAATAGAGGATTTCTTAGAAAAAACTCATAAAACTAGAAGTTGGCATGAGAGAAACATGAAAAAGATGCAAACTCTCTCAAAAAGAGAAAATTTCAGTCACTGTGAAAGATCAAGGTGCTGCCAAAATGTTTGTCTGGAGTCTGTAGATGTCCCTAGGTATCCTCAGGAATATGATACAATTGATCGAAGAAGGAAGAAGAAGCCGCGATACAATTTTGAAGACAGAGAACGAATAAGCCTGAAAAGTAACGGAGGTCTCCAGTTTCCTGGGGAGAAAACAGTTTATTTCAATGGAGTGGCTGGTAGTCCTGAATCCATTGATGATTTCCCAGTATATGATAGAATTGGAAAATATACCAGTAAGTCTGAAAATAAGGAACGGTTGCCTGCTTATCCGGTCCTGCGTCCGTACAAAAATGGGTTGATGGTTAAAAGTGGCAAATTGCCCAACAAGCAGGGAATGAACCATGGGGATTCACTTTACCTGAGTAACACTGAGGACATGAAACACATGGGGATGCTAGAGAACACTTTTGTGCCTGTCGATGTCCTTGAGGAATTTGACAGCAGTGCTTCCGATGAGTTCCAATACTCCCCCGTTTCAGATGATGAAATAGGGGAACTGGCTACACTTTCAAAAAGGTGGCATGATTCTGACATCAGCCATTTGAGAAACATAACTGCTAATTTCCCTGCAAATATGGGCTCCCAGTTAAAGGCTAGCTGTGATAAAAAACATAAAACTAAAGAGAGCAAGCATGGTCATCCTGTGCAAGACTTAGCACTGTCTCCTGTTGAAGAACCCAATGAGGAGTACATAGACACGATGGATGAACTTCAGTGTCTGGTAGAATCAGTCTCTGAATACTTGGCTGAAAAGGAGGAAGAAATCAGCAAATTTGGTACATTGCCAGAAACAAAAAAAAATGTTGAGAGTGTGCCACTGAAGCAGGATAATGCTGATAATTCAGCAGAAGCTAAAAAGTCTGAGCAGACCACACATCTTGCTGCAGAGGAGAGTACCAAAGGCAAATCTGAATCTCTTCCGGACTTGTCAGGTGTGAAAAATACAGTGAATTCCCTGTTTAGCTCTTTCACAGAGAAGGTGGGGTCAAGCACAAAGCAGCTCACAGCTTCTGTTGAAAAACTTGTTTCTTCCACTCCAGAGAATACAGAAAACAAAAACTCATCAGAAGGTGGATTCTTGAATGTATTTACTAGTAAGTCTAAGAGTGAGACTTCTTCTTCTTCTGGAGCAGCAGCAGATAGTAAATCTGATACCAAGTTCTCCATTCAGTCTTTGCTACCATCCCCAGTGAGCAGTGATAAAAGAACCCAGAACACAAACTCCAACAAGTCAGAAACGACTGAGACAGACAGTAAGGCTTCTGCACCACATCCTCCCCAGCAAACACAAGGAAATTCTGCCGACAGCCAGCAGAACCAGCATTCAGTTGTGAATTCAGTTCTAGGCATGTTTAATCCTTTAAAAATCTTCTCTGAGAAGGAAGTGCCAAAACAAGAAGTCACAAAAGAGGAGCACACCAAGGACAGCCATGCTGTGAAAGTTGAGGAGGCAAAAAGGAGCGAAACACCATCTGGACCAATGTCAGCCAGGAGCAGCAGCACTGTTCCAGAGGCACAGAAAAGTGAGACTAGAAGTGAGGCAGAGGTAAACGCAAGTAGCACTTCTGTGTCTTCGATCTTTGGCAGGCTCACAAACTCCGTCAGTTCCTTCAGTCTGAAAGCCAATCTTGACGGTCTCTTGGCTCCCAAGCAGCCGGATGTGCCACAGAAGCAACCAGATTTGCATCCTATTACAAGTCAGCCAGGTGCCACTTTGGTAGAGGGTGCACCCACTTCCAGGGAGCAGCCTCCTGCAAATCACTCAGAGGATCAGCATCCTGAAGGACATGGACTGGCAAACAAGCAAAACAGAGGTAATGTGGAACCTAAGTCACAGCCTCAAGATCAGGGTACAGCATCTGAAAGCTTTTTTAGCCCACTCAAAAAGTCTTTCAGTCAACTATTGCTTCCGTCTGCTGAACAAGGGAAGAAAGAAAGTACATCCGAACATTTTAAAGACCATAAGTCTGAGGAGGATATAAGACAAAATAGTTCATCAAAGGAAGAGCACTCATTTCCTTTCACTGGAAAACTTCCTTTTATCAGTGGGCTGGGTTCTTCAGCAAAGCAGGAACAGAGGAATGAGAAGGGAGGCTTTATTTCATCGTTATTTAAATTTTCTTCTGCAGAAAATTTAGCATCTACACAGGACCAAAAAAGTCATCAGGGTTCTAGTGGCAGTTCTTCGCATGGAGGCGGAGACAGTAATTCAGGAAATGCTGTTTCATTAAAATCTAGCTCAGTTCCAAATTTATCAGACAATAAGGAGGAACATTTTCAAAGGAGAAACGTGGATAAAGAAAACCTATCTACTATCCAGGTAAACAGAGAAAAACACCAGGAGAGTGCCTCTGCTACCCTTAAGGCCAAAGAAGAGCAGCAGAAAGCTAAGAGTACTCAAGAAGAACCTAGAAATGTAAAAGGAGGACTGATGAAAGGAGGAGTAAATGCAGCAGACTTAACCAAAGGCTCAGCTGAATCCACCTCTTCAGCCAAAGGGCAAGAAGCTCCAAGTGCAGATGATACTCAGAAAAAGCACACACCAGGTTTTCTTTCAGGCTTTCTTCATATTTCTTCCAATGAAAACACAGCCAGTAATCAAGACTCGGCTGCTAAAAGCGAGGGTGATAGCCAGAAAAGCACTTCTCCTGGATTATTTTCTGGCTTATTTAGGTTTGCCTCAAATGAAAACTTGTCTGAATGTAAGCAAGAGAAGGCAAAACCAAATTCTCTGGGCTTCATGAAACTTTTTGATAGAGGTGAGGATTCTAGCTCAGAGACAAAACCCAATAATTCAGGAATGGCTTCTGACAGTCAAAGCAGCACTGGAGAAAAGCAGGAAGCTTCCAGCTTCCTAAAAAATCTGCTGCCAAAATCAAAGGAGAAACAGGATAGTGTGAAAACCGTGGAACCTTCCACTATTGACCACCCATCCAGTGCAAGAGTAAATGAAACAACTGAGCCCAATGTTCCCCATGGTGAGCATCCTGGGCTTCCTGAGGCCCTAAATCTGCAAGCCAAGGTACAGGACTTATCTGGAAAGCCTGTAAGTAGTAGACATATTCCTCACCAGGATGCAGAATCTAGAGTTCTTCCAACACCTGTAAACAAAGGATCAAATGAATCTCTCAATTTGACTAATAAAAGCTATAACCCTACAGAGCACTACTCAGCTTATCAGGAAACAAGGAGCCATTCTAGCTTTGAGTGGGAATATGAGTTGGGAGGACTGGCTGACACTCATGGAATAGCAGTACCAGTTTACTACGTGTTAAACCAGAACCCTGTTCTGCCCCCTCAGTTCTTGGACTGGCCTGAAAATGATGTGGTAGTGAATCTTTGTAAAAAGGATGGGAATGCAAATGTGATGGATTGGCAGACTAATGCCAATTTTGATGGGCAGAGTTTAGATTTAAGTGCAATGTCATACGAGTCATTTGACCAGTTAATGTTTCAAGACATTTGTTTGGAGGAAAATGATGCATGGACTGCTAATTCTCTCAGTGAAAGTTACAGTAACTTTCCACCCTTTGAAAGAGATGGCAGTTACTCATTTGAAGATTTTCCCATGGATTTGAGCTACTCCTCTGGCTGTGATGGAACGATGTGGACACTAATTGACCAGGAGACTTTAAGTATGGATGAAGGCTTAATGTACTCATCCTATAGCCGGGAGTATCAGGAGTGGATAATGATGCTTGAGCAGGGTGTGTGGTGGCCATCAGAAGATGGTGATTGTGGATACTACATGTACAGTGACAGCCAGTATGTGTATTCCCTGCTCACTGATCCCACTGGACAGTATGTCTATGTGTGTGCTCCTGAAACTTACTCCTACATGGACTGCTGGGATTATAATTTCCAGATGGATTCCATTCCAAGAGCTGTGCTGGAAGACAACACAATTGCTGTTTGTGGTTTCAAAGTCCCTCTTGGCAGTGAAGATGAGCTGTTTTGGTTTGCTGAAGAAGAGTGTCTAGATGATTATACAACAAATAAACCCCTGGATTTGTCAGTAGCTTTGCAGAGAAGCGATCAGCTAATGAACATGAATTTGGAAACCTTTTCACAAATGTTTGAGGAGTCTATTTATTATCAGAGAGAGCAGCCGTTAGACTTCTCAGGTTATAAGCTTCAAAAACTCAAGGTAGATTTCAGACCTGAGAAGGAAACCCTGAATCACTCAGAAGAGCCTCCATTAACCCTTGATCTCAGAACACATTCCAGGGCAACTTTAAATAAATCACTGAGTAAGGAAGTCCACACCAAGGAAGTTGATAAAGCTGTCCCAGCAACAACTTCTGGGAGTGGGTCATCAGGGTTCTTTGGATTCCAGCTGTTTCAGTCTGCTCCTAAAGCTGAAGAAACTGCGGCATCTACTGAAAGAGTAACAGAAGCAAAAAAGACTGAGGAAGATAGGAAAACACCAGTGAACAAAGTTAGCTCCTTATTTTCTGCTTTGGGTGGACTAATTGGAAAGTCTACAAGCCCTGGCTCTGAGACATCAGAAGATTCTACCTCAAAGAGAACAGACACACAGTCAATATCATCTGAGAATAAAACTGATGTTTTATCACTTACACCAAATAAAAAATTGAATGAAGTACAAGTAGGGCAGAAGTTTCCTGTTAAATCAGAACCGAGAAGAAATACTTTGTCAGAACATAATTTGGAGGCTGCTAGAAATGAAAGGCCAGAATTGCACCAGACTGAAAACATCCATGTTAAAAAACCAGGATTAACAAGGTCTCCTTCTATAATGAGCCAAACTGCTGTGGATAGCAGGCCCATACGAGAAGAGAGACTTGTTAAAGCACCACCAGCTTCCAGGCGTCTTGAAAGGCATGCAACCATTAATGAACCAAGTCAGCCCCAGCCAAATCAGAGCCAACCAGCCACTGAGTCTGAGGAGACGTTATTTAAAAGTGCTCTGAAATTGTTCAGTCTTGGAGAAGATTCTCCTGCAAGCTCAACTGCCAACAAACCCCAATCTTCTGGATTTTTTGATTTCTTTAAAACACAAGTAAGCAAAGCACCACAGCCATCACCAGAACTGGAGAAAAGGCAGAGTAGTAAACCAGAAGAGGTGAAACAGCCAGAACAGAAGGAAACCTCTGGCATTTCATCTTTATTTGGATCTCTTGGAGATCTCTTCAAAGTGGAGCCTGTGTCTTCTCAACCAGCCTCAAGTACTACGACTCTGCCAAAACCCAGTAGTAGAAATGTGGCTGAGCCAAGGCAGAAACATGAGAAGTCTGGGGGTCTTCAGAGTGCCAGTATGCCATGTCTGTCCTCCACCCCCAAGGAAGAGGTGAAAACAGAAGGCATGGACAAGCAGATGGGCAAGCAGGTCTCTCCTAGCCCCAGGGCACAAGAGGAACAGCAAAGCAAAAAAGCTGCGGAGGAATCTTCTGAGAGTAAAAAAGTGCCTCCTGGAAACGTTTCACAGAAGCCAGTGAGTGTAGGTCCCAGAGGAAGCCAGCTGGGCCAGCCAGCTGGGCAGCAAAGCAGCACACCCGTGGTCACACCAAAGCAACAGGGAGGTCGTGTAGGAGACACAGCAAATCAGGCAAAACCAAAGCCCGATCAGACGCCCAAAGAGTCGGGTTTCAGTTTGCCATTCAGCTTCTCTGATATCACTGCTCCAAAATCCCAGCCAACCAGTAAGAGCATATTCTCCTTCTTCACTGGATCAGATGAACCAAAGCCTTCAGCACCTGCTGCTGCTCCTGCTAGTGGGAAGCAACAAGAAACAGAGGGGTTGTTTCATCTGCCCTCCTTCTTCTCCAGTGGTCCAGCTCCTGATAAGAGTGTACCTCAAAGAAGTACTAGTTTTAGCTTCTTCAATTTGACATCATTTTTGGATGAAAAGCCACAAACTACTCCAGGACAGGAAAAACCAGCTAAACCAGTGAACTCTAAGCCACCAGCTGCTCCTAGACAGGAGAGTGATACAAAACCAGCTAAAACAATGAATGCTAAGCCACCTATGAAACAAAGCGTTTCTGTCGACTCTGGTGTAAAAACCAGCAGTTCTACCACACAACAAGATACAGATAATAAAAAAGAAGTTGATGATATTATTGCAGCAGTGACTGGCAAACGAACATCTGATGAACTCATGATCCCAGAAAATAAATCAGAAAAACTGGCAGTGGAAAATGTAGAAAGTACTGCTGCAGTAGCTGAAGAGAGTGGTTTAGAAAAGCTTCCACAGACCAGTGAAGATGGTGGCTTAGGAAAGCTTCCACAGACTGAGGACAGTGCAGTAGCCAATTTGTCTGCTCCTGATCCTTGCCTTCAGACTCCCACTGTGCAGGAGGGTTCTCAGGACCAGCAGAATATTTCCCTAACAGCAGAAGAAGATGCTTTGGTTAGTACAGAGAAAATGGACAGTGTTGCAGCTCCTACAGATGAAGAGCCTTATTCTTCCAAAGAGCAAACTTCTGAAAAGGTTGATGATAGTGTGGCCTCAGGTGATAAGATGGATTCCCAGGGTCTAAATGACTTAGATGGTATGAGTGACATGAAAAATGAAGTGGTCTCTGAGGAAGTACATGTACAGAATGAGTTGCCAGAACAAAAAGTACCTGAACAAACTGACAGATTACAAAGGGCACAACGGCCACATGTTCCTCCTAAAATGCCAGAGGCACCTAATTTGCAAAGCAAACCAAAGGAACCTGAGAGTGATAAATCAGTTCTGGATTCTTCAGTTGAAATGTTTTCAAGTTTCATGACAAAAATGAAACCACCTAAAACATTTTCTGGTTTCTTTTCTCAACCTCAAGCTACTGCACCTCCACCTGCACAGAAGAGGAGCTCCTCTTTCTTTGGTTTCTCATCCCTCCCAAGTGGCCCAGCACCAGCTTTCACAAATGATATATTTGGCATCTTCAAAGGTCCGAAAGAATCTCCAAAAGAGATGCCTCCAAAATCCACCCCTAAACCTCAAAGCACTAATGTGAAAGATGTCACCGGGTCTGCTCCAAAAGACTCTAAGGAGACAGAAAATACAGCTGCAGCCACAGAGTCTAAAACAGATGTCTCTGCCTCTGTGAAGAAGGATGAAGTACCTGTTTCAACGGAAGAGAACACCATAAAAGAGTCTCCAATGAAAACAGAAACCGAGGAGAAAAAGAGCATGGAAGCCTCTGAAGAAGAACCTTTGAAGGCCGCTCCAGAAACAGGAGTCGCTAGTGAGAATGAAGCCCTTGAGGTGCTGCAGCAGGATAGTGAAGCACAGCCCTCTGAGGTGGTAGATACTCAGCCATGCCAGTCTGATCTGAGTGGTGCAGTTGACACAGTGCAGGCTGAGGCTGCTGACCAGGCTGATGTAGGTACTTACCAACCAGATATGGGGTCTTCAGGTGTAGCAGAGGAAGAAGCTGCTCCTGCAGACAAGGCAGCTGCTAATATCCTTCACACTGGCTCTACTGATGAGCTCGCGCTGGAAATGGAAGCCCAAACTAACAGGGCAGACACAAACCTTTCCCAGTTAGATGAGAGTGCTACACTTGAATCAGAGCCTGCTGTTACAGAGGATCAGGCCAGTGCTGGTATTGATCAGGCCAGTGCTGGCATTGATCAGCAGGACTTGATCAGTAGTAATGATAGCAAACCCACAGCTCCAGCTGATGAGCCCAGTGTTCCTGTGCCTCAGCTGAATGAAGAGAAGACAAGCGAGGTGGAACAGCAAACTGCTGAACAGGAAAAACCTTTAAAAATTGATGAGGTGCCTGCAGAAGGGATTGCTTCCAAATCTGACTTGAAGAAACAGGGTAAAACTAATAATGCTGCTCCAGATACGAGCAGTAGTAAACCTGTGTTTGAAATACCGAACATACCCAGTTTGCCAAAATTTGGCTTTATGTCATCTTCTGATAGTGGAAAACCTTTTGGGTCATTCTTCTCTCAGCAGCCACCTTCTGCTAATAAAGCAGGAACAGATGAGGGTCTGGTGTCCAGTTTTAAGAAACTCTCTATGTCTCTGTTTGAAGGAGGTGGCGAAGAAAAGGTAAGTAAGCCAGAGAGTGCCCAAGGAGCAGTATTTGGGAAAAAGCTAGATTTCTCCTTTCCCTGGCAAAAAGACATCAAGGAGACCTCTGCCAAAAAGGAACCACATGTACCACCACAGGCTTTGTCAAAACCAGATGACAAGGTGTTAGGAACAGTCAGTTCAGAAGAAAACTCAAAATCTGCAGTCTCGCATCAAGTGACTGATGCAAATATAGAAGAGAAGTTGTCTTCAAAGCAGCCTGACTCTGTAGACAATGAACGTTCTGAAGAGCCATCTGGTGCAAACACTGTTGATGATACATCCAACAAAGAGCTGGGAGAGAAGCTTGACAAAGAGTCAGAAGGTCAGCAGAACGTGATTTCAGGTGAACTGCAGAAAGAAGATCAGGCAGAGGAGCATGTGGCAGACAAGCCTGAGGAGAGAGAAACTGGGCCTGATTCTGCTCCTGATGGAGCAGTGCTGCATCCTGACACACTGGCTGCAGACCTGCATAGCGTGGAACAGCTGAATGAGAAAAGGCTAGTTACAAATGAGGCATAATAAATGGGATTTAACCATTTATAATGCAATGCTGCAGCAGTAAACAGTGGCTTTGGTGTCTGATGTTTGTAGCTCAGTGCCAGTCCCTGTCTGTTGTCAATGTTTGTGCTATTACTGGTGGCTGTCACAGACAGTAATAGCAGACTGTCATCACTAGTTACATAGAAGCCTTTGGACTATTCCTCCCCTTTTACCACTCCTTTTCTGTAAGTGTAATTGAATTTCCCTTATAATGTGTCCCACTGAGTGAGATGCTTTTAGTGCTAATTGCATTAGCTTTTCAGAAGTTATAGTCTTTGTGTGTTAATTTTGCTGCATACAATTCACTGTGCTTTTTTGTTTAGTGATAATAATGTATTTGCTAAGAAAAAAAATAACAGGTAGAATGTATTGGTAGAGAGGAACATTTTTTTTTCAAAATGCAAGGTTAAGGTTTTTAATTTTAGAGAGAAGTTTAACTTACTGATGATGCATTATAGAACTACTTACCTTCACTACACATTTTTGAAGATATTAAAACACTTCCAGAAATATCAGTGAAAGTATTCTAATACTTGGTCTTCCTAAAATCGGTGAAAAATTTATTTCATGCAGTTACGAAAGTCTCTAGAGGAAGATATTGGTATTTCATGAGTCTTTATTCAGTTCTGTGCATGTGCTAAGTTACAATTGCCCTTAAAAATCAAAACAGAGACGTGCTAAACTTACATTTGAGTATATACACATTTCTGTGTAATGTAAGTGAAATTTGTTTCTTTGATCATACAGTTGCAACTCTGCAGTCACAGAACTTCCTGGCTCCAAATTCTCCTAAGAAGAGAAGAATATGAGTGTTGCTTAATTCTTGGCCATAGCTTTCCTGACTGCATGAGAAATTTCCATCTGCTGTATTTTGTTTGAGGATTCCAGGAATTCAGTCCTGAAAGTGTTGTCTTGAATAACAGATGTCATACCCCTGTGATGCTGGGGATTTTATATAAAATAAATTACTGAGAAGCCTGTTCTGGAGTGAGACATGTGGCTTTCATCTGAAAAATTGCTCCACTTCGGTAAAAGGTGGACTACTTTGAAGGTCCTGACAGTCTTAATCTTGACTGCAACATATTTTATCATAAACTTTTAATATGTTCAAGTAAAGCTAACTTTAACTGTATTTTTTAACAATAGTCATCTTAAATGGATGTGATAAAGACCCCAGCTGCAGCAAAACTGCAGAAGACAGAAACACTTTCACTCTGAATTGCTGTGTTTCCATTCTTATTCCTGTCTGGTTATTAGAATATCTTCACTGCAGTGTCTAGCAGATGTAAGGTGAAGCAGTAGTTGATGCAAGAAAGACCAATGTATAGAGCATATATGAGTGTGTGTATATATATATGTATTTATATATACAAAAAAAAGTACATATGGTCTGTATACTGGTAGACTGTGTATGAAGTATTTCTACTGCCTACCAAACTTCTGAGGTTCACAAGTCCGTATTTACATAATAATCATAAGAATATAATAGTTAAATATGACTTCCTAGCATGCCTTTTCAGTAGTATTAGTGTCCTGCTTAGTTTTTTAGATGTGCAGGTTGTTTTGTGTTTTCCCAAGACACTGTTTTTTCTGATGGACTTTTTCATTCTCTCATAGTCCTGCTGGCAGTAGTAGATACGGCTCCTCTTGCAATGTCAGCCAGGAAAGCTCTCACCTCAGCGAGCTGGAGCATTCCCATGAAAGTGCCCATGGCTCTGAGCAGGAGGATGATCACCAGGAAAGGCAGTCCAATCACTCCTATCACAGTTTGGGCAGCTACCAGAAGGATGGTCAGGCATGGCCCAAGGAGCAAGAGGAGCCTCACGGCAGAGGAGAGGAGGAGAAGGTCTGCAAGACTGAGGAAAAACCTGCAGACCATTCTGCAGCTAAGTTGCCTCTGGAACTTGAGAAGCCCAAGGATGTTGATGCAGGAGTCCAAATGAGGTAGGTGTAACTACTAACAAGTTATTTTCAGCTAGTTCAAAGAGGATTCTTCTATTTGCTGTTTCCCAGGGCAGATTGTGTACATTGCTCTTGCAGCCTTTTCTGACAACTGAGTTGATGTTGCTCATCTGTGAAACATCTGCTTCACAGGAACATCTGTGCAGGACCACTTACTTAGCAGACATTGGCTAAGCTGAAGCTATGTTTGGCTTATGTGCAAAGAGGAACACTTGCTAAAACTGTGGGTTTTGTGTATGTAAAGAGGAACACCACCTTGGAGCTCATTTGCTGGATTTTCTGTTTCTGGTTTGATGAACGTACTCTGGCCCCAAAATAGCTGCTTCCATTGCTCATGTAGGATCAAGTTTATGCTTGAGCAACCAAGAATTACGTGTTTGCATGGTTAGAGCTTCACTAGTTCCATTCTTGTGTAGTAGACTACCACCATTAGAGTTAGTGTTTATGTAGTTGTAGGTTGTGGAATTACAGCATGAATAGACATGTTGCTCTGACTCACTGTGGCAGCTTTTCTTGTCCTTGTACTTTGGCTTTCCAAGCTGTCAACTGTATTGAAAACAGGCTTCAAAAGTATTTAATCTTAAGTTCGGGGGAGTAGAGTACTGGGTTTTGCACAGGTTTCAGAGACATTTCAAATTCCGCTACTTAAATTTGGGAGTGACATTTTTCCTTGAGGTAATCAAGTCATTGCAGCCCCTGGATGTGGTTTTACTTTCATAAGTATGAGGGATTTTTTTTTTAATCTGGTTCAGTCAGATCAATGGGAAGATGTCTGCCTGTCAGTACCCTTTGGAGGGTACAGCTGGTGTCACTGTGCTTGGATGATAGAATTAACTGCAGGAGTTCATGTGTAGGCAAGCCTTACACTAAAGATGAAAAGAGGAAAACAAGACGAGAAAAGTGTTAAACTGTTTTTAAACTCTGATTCACTTTCCTCTTTTCCTTACAGAGCAGCAGGAGTCTTGTCCCAGAATGGCTGGCCTATATTTGTTCACAGGAAAGGTTATTCACATAGTCTATTTCAGGCTAATTTAGGCATCTAACTTGGATGCTCCTGCCTCACTGGCTCCCTTTCTCTCCACCCTCTGGCAGTGCTCTCCTGTCTCCATGGAGTAGGCATGGAACTAAGCTCTGAATGTTGATCCCTACAGCTGCACCTGAGCTAGACCTGTAGCATGGATGTGTGTTGCTCTCATCTGTGGGGTTGTTTCATACAGCCAGCAGTGTGGGGTGGGTGCTTTGCAGGCAGGAAAAGATGTTGGTTTTTGTGATTTACACCTCAGCAACATACATAAGCAGGAGTGCAACCAAAAGCCCAAGGTATCACAAGGTTAGGGATTGCAAGATATGCTTGCACTGAGGGGCACTGATGTGGAGCATTCCTGACAGATCATGTCCTCTTGAAAAGCTGTAGCAAAGAGTGGAGTGACAGGTACAATGCATAGGGGAGCCTCACGGCTGAGCCCTGTTTTTCACTGTTTCCACTAAAGAGGGGCTGTAAATTTCTAGTAGGAGGAGTAGAAACTGGCAATGGTTAGAAGGGAACTGCAACAGGATATAAAATCTTCCATCCACCTCTTTGTGTCTGTAATTATGTTACTTACCATTGTGTTGCACTGGCCTGATCATACTTTCCTGATGTTGTTACAAACATAATCTTCCTCCTGGGTTTGGATTGTGTACAGGTCATATCTTTCAGCTCATCAGTTTCCGAGATGGCTCCTGAGTTTAAGGAAACCTCTGCTTTAGCCCCTCACTTCCCCAGAGTATGTGCAGGGCTGTGTTGACTGGAGCCTGTTGGTTCCTTGAAAGCTGTAATTGCACTGCATGGTTGAATCTTTAATGCTACAGGTAGAGGTTTTTCATGTAGTGATTTCCTGTTTCTTGCTTTCAAGCTACCAGGGTGACATCGAGCCACCACCGTTTCCTCCAGCAAGAGCCCATTGGATTAGAGCCATTAGCAAAGTCCGACTGCAGCTTCAACAGGTAGGATGGAGTATTGCTTTGCTCCTTTTCAGAGCTGCTGTGGCTCAAGGTTTTCACTTCTTCTTCATTGTAAGACTCCTCTTACAGTTTTGATGTTTTGCAGACAAAAATGTCATCAAATGTATTGTGTAGGACTGCAGCATATTGTGATGGTTTTAGAGCTCTCTGATTCTACCAGACATTTTTAACATCATCATGTGGAACTAGAGATGAATATCAGAAAAGATACAGAAAATGAGAAATTAACTTTGAATTTGTAGATGGCAATAATGGTATCTAAACGAACTTTAAATGGTTTATTCTAAATTGCTTGAAATTAAGACTTTTTTCTCAGAGCAACTTGAGGAGAGCTTGTTACTTTAGTAGGAGTTATCTGTATTATTTGTCGTGTGAAAATGTTCCTTGGGAAATTTTGCATCAAATATTTTTATATATACTTATTGAAAGTGGGTGTATAGTAAGTCTTGGTATTTCCATCTCATGAAAATAAGATTTAAAAATAAATAGTCTTGATTTGGGAAGTCAAAAAGAAAAGGTTGTGACATTTTCTGTAACAGTATAAACACTCTTGTTTTAGAAAACAGTGTTTAAGAACCAAAAAGTTGGATTTAAAAAAAAAAGTCTTATGGTTTTATCCATCTCTATGCCCACAGAAAGATAACATATGGTGTTCATGTTCCATAGATGATAAACTTTTGCCTACTACCCTAAGTGCAGAATTAATATATTTCACTTAGAAATACTACTTCCTTCTAGAGATTACTTGTTTTGTTTTTATAAGAGATTTTACAGTATCTGTCACAATCAGGGCTTTCTCATCTGGATTTTTGGAAATTTCCAAGAAAGTGATTATTGTTGTTGTTGTTGTTGTTGCTTTGCATCTGGGGAGGCAAAATAGCTTTTTCTCTTGTCTTACCTGGATTGTAAATGCTCTTTCATCTAACAATGGCTTCATTTCTGAGCCGAGAAGATCTGGATCAAAACTCTCAGTTTGACATGGAAAGTGAAAAACACCACTAGTATTTAAGAAGAAATGAGCTTTTGCTATGATTTTGTAGAGTATTCAAACAAAGCAGTTTAATTCCGTGCCTTGCGGAAAACAAGTGCAAGGGGACAGGAGATTCAACAACACCTATCCATGGATCTGTCTCTTTTTCTGAGAGAGCAGAAGGTCCATGAGGTGGTTCAGCATCGTTTTGTGATTCTGCTGAATTGGAAGGATGACATGCTTTGAGATGATTGTTACTGAAACAGTAGTTTAGTTTTGATAGCAAAATGTCATTATTTGCTTTGCCTTGACCACTGCTGACAACTATTGATGAAAAATTCCATTAAACCGAAAAATGTAAGAATTTGAGCTTTCCCAGAGCCTGCTCTGGGGCTTAGGTGCCTTTCCTTTTCCTTACCTCTGCTCTAGGTCTCTCTTGTTCCATATAAATCCATGTCTCATGATTAGTACAGGGAATGCTGGAATAGTAAAGGGCTACTGCAAAAACAGGACAAAGCCCCACTTGCTCTTCTTGTGTTCACTGTATGACCCATTTTCTTCTAATCTTTTCTTGCCAGGATTTTCAGACACTCTTCAGTCAGCCTTTTTTTTTATTCTCTCTCCTACTCATTTCTTTGTTTTCCCTGAAGTGCAATGTCCAAAGCTGAATATAGAAATCCAGCTGAGAGCCTGCTCATGTGCACTATAGAGGAGCCAAGGCTTTGTTCTCCTGCCTGTGGTCTTGATATCCCAAGATATGCTGGCTGTCCTGCTGTGATGGTGATTTTTTTATCACAGGCTATCACTGATGCAAAGTTAGCCTTTTACACTTTCCACAGCTGAGGTTTGTTCTGAAAAAGGGCTTTGTCAGTTGTTGCATAGCCTATATTTGTGTTGGATTACAGCTGAATATGGCTTTGCTCTTGTTCCTATAGAATTTGTTGGTTTTTTTTTAATTTTGTAAGCACTTTGTTGTCTGTATCTTCCTTACGTTTTACATGAACAAGTCATTCAAGTTGTCCATGACAAAATTGTGTGGTAGCCAGGCTGACGACATGTGTGCTACTAGAATTGCCTGAAGGATCTTGCTTGATGCATTCTTTGAATTTGGCTACCATGATTATCATTTTTTTACCAGTATGTTTGCATCTATTTTGTCATGGTTTGACCCCAGCGCAAGCACCAGGCACCCACGAGAGTTGCTGCCTCACCCTCCTTCTGCCACAGCTGGGCAGAGGAGGGAAAAGGACAAAAAAATAAACGAATCTTTCATGAGTGAGATAAGGACTGGGAGAAACACTTCAAGGGCTAAACAGGCTCAACTTAAATTGCAAAGTGAAATTTATTACTATCAGAATCAGAGGAGGATAATGAGAAGTAAAATAAGTCCTTCAAACACCTTCTCCCCCCAGCCCCTCCCTCCTTCCCGCTGACAGCACAGACAGACGGGACAGGGGGGTTTGGTCAGTCCATCACT
>VZRX01012910.1:111007-140117 GCA_013398075.1 Notiomystis cincta | reverse complement strand
TACTATTTTTTAAGCATATATACTTGCTTTGCCTTTTCAAATCTTCAAGCGCATTGCCTGTTTCTCAAGTTCTTAATGCTTAATGCTTAGTGATTATCAGTGTTGCAACCTGGAACCTGAGGATAAATATTTATCAGAGACATCTGACTTACCAGACAGATAAGGTGGTTATTTCTTTCAAATTTGTTTTTCTTTACTGCAGCCTCTTTTTTATAACTTTCTAAACCTTTTTCCTTTAAAAACTCAGCAACAATCCAGTATTAGTTCTGTCAGCTGCCTGACTGTTCTTGTTCCTTTCACTGAAGACCTGAAGCAATTAAAATACCAAATTTCCAGCCTTCTTAATGCCACTTGATGATACCTCTGTCTTCCTAAGAGTGGCATCCATCCTTTAGTTTGTCATATTGTGTGTTCATTGCTAGGTCTTTAATTTGGTACTTCAGCCTTTTGATTCCTTTCCTGTGCAATCATTTTTGTCCTTAAAAACTTCCTCAGGAAGAGAGTTCAAGCCCACCTAGAGGGCAGGAGGTTTCTTTACTGGGGCAGGTTCTGATTTTTGTCTGGTAATGCTGTTTCATTAGCTGTTAACAGCTTCCTGAACTCCATGGTCCTTCAAGCCTCTTTCTATTGAGCTCTAGACACTGACTTTTTGAGTTTTCATTAGTTGTGTTCTTGAATTGCATATTCTAGCTTGTCTAGTTCCTTTCCTTCTAAGGTATCAGGACGACTCTCACAGTCTCCTCAGATGCATTTGCATCCTCATTTCTCTCTGCACTTATGCTCAAATCTAGAAGAGCATCTCTGCTAGTTGCTTTCTGCGCAAGTTGAGTCATCAGCTTGGTCATAGATTTTGTTTGAAAGTCAGTGATACAAAGACAGACTTTCAGATGAGGATTGGGGTTTTAAAGGTCCACATGGTGATAGTCTAACCAGGTGATTCTTTTGGTAGCTAGAAAAGACCATGGCTCATTTTTCTGGTCACTGTATTAATATCTTTCCATCTTCTGGCATCACCTAGGAGCTTTCAAGAGGGCTATCCTTGTTTGTTCCAGCACTTCCAGCAGCTGATTATGTCCTTAGTGTTCAAAGAGGTATCTCCAGCAGATTTCTGTGTTCCTCTTTCTCCACGTGCCATAACATTTCATGAATACACATAGAGCTCCATCTCACAGATCTCAGGGGCTGGACTCCTGTCACATAGACTATTGAAATGATTCTTGCAACCCTTAGTTGTTAATGATGTTACTGAAATTTGAAAGAATAAAGTAAAAGTCCAAAAAAGAAAAAGACACCCAAGAAGTTTCCATACATGATGTGATTATAAATCCCTTGAGCAATTCAGCCTCCTACCTGGGAAAAGATTAATATTCATGTGAATAATGTACATGCATCCTACATTCTGACCATGAGTCAGAGAAATATAGTATTTTAATTAAGACTTGACAGTTGCAAAATGGCACAGGAATTTCTAACTGTGCATGTTAAAAAAGCTTTGTTGTAGCATGCACGTACGTTTTGTTCTTCACTTCTGCTGTTTTTCTTGTTCTCTTTCTCTCTGAAGAGGAAACTTAATTATGCCAGAATCAACTAGGGTTTTCAGCCCTGCAAGGAATGACACAATAATCCTCACCTTCACACTTAGAACTTCAACTACAAAGAGGAATTAATTGATGGCTCATCTGCTGCAGTCCCTCAGTGGGAGCTTCTTTTCCAGAAGAAGAACAAACACGTAGCTAGTGCATCTTCAACTTGCAGCCCTCAGTAAGTGAAATAGCCTCCAGCTAGGGACATGGCTGTGTGACTTTTAAAATTACACAAATTTGAATCTGACTTTTGTATAACAGAAGAATTGGCAGACCAGAGAAGAACAAAAACTAAGTCAAATCATAAAATTACCTCTCTTACCAACTCTTCCAAGTATATTTAAATATTAGTAGAGGGTATGCGATCTGGGATTTTCACCACTTACATTGAATTTTTTACAGGGCAAAAAATCTTATGCATCATTTTCCTGTTTTATGTCAGCATATTAAGTGCATCAATTGACTTGTTTTTGTTTTAAAACCAAAGTAGCTGGAGCAATGTTTCCTCATTTTTTTAATAATGCCATTTTATATCATTTTTTTTATTTGACCTTTGTCTTTCCTTGTTTAATGTCAATAGTCTGTTCTTTTTGGCTGATACATAATCAGATCACATACTGAGATCGCAAATGTAGTTCATGACATTAGTTTTCTGGAATATGATGATCACCTGCAGTGTTGGGGACTAAAGGGGGTTTTCCTTTAGTGTTACAAGTCTCCAGTCATATCCTTAGTCTGATTTTCCTATGCTCTTAAACCACACTTCTGATCAAGCACCTGCAAGTATTTAAGAACCATGACGGTCTCAGTTTTAAAAGCCCTGGTTCTGGGAGGGTGCTGTGTTGGTGATCCTGTAGGGTGAAGCCCTGTATTGATTTTGAGAAAGCAAGCTGTTGGTGCAAAGCACCACTTCATAAGCAACAATGGGATGCCTTAGGGAGTCCTTGCTGGACTTAAATTCATGGTGAAGAGACCAGCAGGGTCTGGTGCCAGTTCTGGTTGCAGCTTTGATTGTTAGTTGTCTGCCTGTCCCTGTATGATTGAAATCAACCTCAGCATGTGAACCCAGGCTCTCTGATCAGTGAAACCATGTACTATGCACCAGCCCATTTTGTTAGTGAAGAACAAACTGCTTTGAGCCAGTCACCAGAAGACTGGAAGCTGTCCCTTCCCACCTCTCACGGATTTTGCAGTCCATGCAAATAGTTTACTTTTGGCATTTTATTTCCCTTAAGCTTTGTTGCCTAGGTGTCTCTTTATCAGTCCCGTGAAGATGAGTAAGCTCTGCATTTTCAAAGCCTCCCACGCAGTGGCAAAGAAGCAAACTGAAGCACTGTGACTCTAACAGAGAGTTACTAGAAACTTCTCTTCATGCAGGAAAAGTACATCTCCAGTTAAATATCTTCCTTCTTTTCTATCTAATGATCTGTGGAGGTTATTTTAATCTCCACCAAAATACCAGCATTCCTGATCAAGTGTCCTAGGGATCAGTGTTGGTGGCAATCTATAGAATTCTCACGGTCATGAATTTGCTGTTCCTACCCTCGAGTGGAGATCATGTTGGTCAGGCACGATCCGAGGGTTGCTGCCAGATGTACTGCAGACTGTCTGGTATTAGGTGGCTATGGTAGTCAAATCCTTCCTGCAGATGCAGTTTACCTCTCTCAGGGATTGCACAATAATAGTTATTTAGAAAGCATTCAAGTACTAAAGTAGTGGAGACTGTCTCCCCATTCCATAATCATGGATCCAAGTTTGCAGGATGGTGAGTGTTGTGAGACTCTTCAAAGCCCTTTGTGCCTTTCCCAAGGCAACTTTTAGTGTGAGGTCGTTCCCTGGGGNCTTGTGCCTCTCTGAACAAGTTGTTGCCTCTCTGGCGGGGAAGGTTCAGGTGACACACTGTACTCTAACGAGGGAAAGCTTCTTTCTTCTCCAAGTGTCCTAAATAAAATACCTGCATATTCACATCTGTTTGGGATAAAAGCCATTTTTATTTATCCTTTCCGAGATTCACTAAGACCTACTATAATTTTTTAATGTGCTTTACGATGAATGTTATGTTAGAGCAAAGTGATAATTATTTGTATGTACACACCAGAAAATATCATTGTGCCTTCATTAGCTGTTGTTGTGATTTTTGATAACCTTACCTCCAGTGGAAAAGATCAGCAACCTTCCCCTTTTTAGAGTAGTTAAGAGTAAATGCTCTCTTGTGAAGCAATGTGGAATATTTTTCATAATGACCACAGCAGCTGGGAGCCTGCTCAGTTGTTAGCAGGACTTCCTGCAAGCTTCTCCAAACATATAAATATATTGATACTCATCTCTGCTAAAAGCCAGTTTTGGTGTTGATGATCTGTCTTCCCTGGCACACTGGGCATCTGTTTCCTTTAGTTTTCTTCATATCTTCCTGTTGCTGATTAGAAAAAAATCCCAAAAAAATTCAGGAGGTTTTGCTTCTCTAGACTTGTATTGTAAATTGTACATATCTGTAAGTCAAAATTATTTTGAAGTTCTTAAATAGAAAACCAAGGTTAGTTTGCTTTTCTTTCAAAGTTTATTCCATTGATTTTCTTAAAAAGAAAGAGAAGGTGTGTGTGCAACATCTGGGATATAGTTTACAAGCATGATGTGTTCCACAATCAGGTGCATCTCTTTTTTTGTGCCCATACTGCACCTTATGTCCAAGTAATCCAGTTTGGCTGAACTCTGTGCTTCTTTAAGCTCATAATGACAGCAGTGGTTGTGAATAGACTGTCATTATGCCTATTAATTTTTTTAAGGTAGATATGTCTAGAGTAAGGGAGGAATACGACTCTTACTCCTGACCTAAACTGAGCAATACTGAGATTTTAGCCTAGGTTTGCCATGGTTTAGAAAAGTGCATTGACTGCTAAGATGTAACTCTCCTCCAGGGAATGACTCTTCTCTGCACTCCCTCAACTGTTTGGACAACTTAGACCAGAGAAATATTCTCATTCAAATTCATTATAGTCCTGTAAAGCAAATTCTGATTTGTGACAAGTTGGTGTTTTCTGAAGGAAAGGGTATCTTAGTCACCTTCCTTCCTCCCATGCAAGTGTACCTCTGCTGATCAGAGAGCAAGATGTGGGTGGCAGCAGTGAGCTGGTGATGTGGATGGATGACCTTTGTCTTGTACAGCTCCTAGATTCTTGATAAGATTGTGTATCCATGATTTCTGCCTTTTTTTCTCTGGCAACATTTCTTGTAGGCTGTCAGGTCACAGCCATTTTTGTGGTGGTTATGTCCAGAAGTGACCTGAGTGTTGCAGGCTGAAGGAACTATCTGTGTGCACATAGCTCATCTCTCTCAACTGGGGTGAACTGCAGTAGGCTCCTTTCCTTTGTCTGATGCTGCCCAGCTTGAGTTTACATTTGTATCAAGACTCTTCCAAAAACCTTCTTGACCAAGTGATTGTCTTTTCTTAGGACCTGCTGCAGTGGTGAAGCTTTCAGTAAATATGAAACCCAGATTTGTATGAAGAATGGACCAAGTCCTCTAAGTAGTTTATACTAAAGGCTGTAGAAGAACCCTAGAAGTGTTGGAGCTGAGACAATCATTGCCACCTCATGCAAAACTCCCCTCTTAGCACCTTGTTTTGTGGATATAATGGCAGACAGAATTACAGCAGTGTGCTCTGGTCCTAGAGGTTGTGTCTGATTTGGAATGGGGCACAGAAACCCGTGGTGTCCTTATGACCTCGACATGACACTCGTGCACGGTGCTTATCAGGAAAAACTGTGAGAGTTTCATCTGACACTGGAGTAAGCCAGTTGCTTCTGCTCAAAATAGGGGTGCAATAGGAGAGGTGGGTGGGGGGACTCCTACCTGCCACATACGCAGCCCTTAAAAATAGCATTGGCTGTTGGGAGAGCCAGACTTCACACTCTTATTTTTAAGGATCTGTGTGGGAGGAGGGGATATTTCCCAGTTCTGTGTATTACTGAAGCAATCTGTACAAGAAATGCTGCACCAGAGAGATAGCAGTGGGCTTCAGCTTACAAAGCACAAGAGTTGAGGATGAACTAACCAGCACCGACTGAGAGCATCATAAACGAAGCAATAACTATTCATCCAATGTTAGCAAATGCATTGAAAAAAACATAACTTCATAGGAAAAGCCAGAAGGTCAGAAAAAAGGGGCTAGGACTTTACAATCTTTTTCTTTTAGTATTGCTTTTCTTTCGGTTGTTTCTTGTTTTCCAGGCTGTGTCGTTACACAACTTGTTTAGATGTAGGGCAGGGTTGCCTTGCATGCTTCCTAGCCAGTTTTTGGAGCCATGTACAGGTTGTGTAACCGGAGTCTTCCAGTAACCATGCATCCAGATTGAACTAAGGTGATTGCTTTGTTCCCCCACAGTGTAAAAGTATATTCATAAGGCAAGAAGCTGTTAGTATTGCATAATACAATGCCTGAAGACATCAGTACTCCAGTTCTGCATGGTGCTACATGGTATGTAAAATCAAAACATGAAATCATAGGATGGCTTGGATTGAAAGGGACCTTAAAGATTATCTGATTCCAGCCCTACTGCCATGACCAGGGACACCTTCCACTAGACCAGGTTACTCAAAGCCCTGTCCAGTTTGGCTTTGAACAATGCCAAGAATGAGGCATCCACAGCTTCTCTGAGCAACCTGTGTCAGTGCCTCACCATCCTCACAGTAAAGAATTTCTTCCTAATACCTAATCTTGACCTACTCTCTTTTAGTTTGAAACAATTTTTCTTTGTCCTGTCACTTGTGAATAGTCCTTCTCTATCTTCCTTGTGGGCTCCCTTCAGGTACTGGAAGACCACAATCAAGTCACCCTGGAACTTTCTCTTCTTCAGGCTGAACAATCCCAACTCTCTCAGCCATGCTCCATCCCTCTGATCATCTTGGTGGCCTTCTCTGGTCTTGCTCCAGAGAAGCAAGGACCCCAGCTCTGGATGCAGTGCTCCAGATGGGTCTCAGCAGAGCAGAGCAGAGGGGCAGAATCCCCTCCCTGCCCTGCTGCCCACGGGGCTCTGGGTGCAGCCCAGGACACCTTTGGCTCTCTGGGCTGTGAGTGCCATGGCTGGGGTATGTCCAGCCTCTCCCCCAGCAGCACCCCCAGGTCCTTCTGGGCAGGGCTGCTCTGGGTCTGTTCCTGCCCAGCCTGTGCTGGTACCAGGGATTGCTCTGACCCAGGGGCAGCACCAGCACTTGGCCTGGTTAAACCTCATGATGTTCCCATGGGCCACTCCTCGAGCTTGTCCAGGTCCCTCTGGATGGCATTCCATCCTTCGGGTGTGTCAGCTGGAAATAGAGTAGCATTTTCATTTTCTTCATAGAATTCAAGAAGGTCTTGTGATGCAGCAAATGAATGCTGCCTATTAGGATGTAGTTCTTACTGAGTTAACTCTTACCAAGTTAACAAGAACTTTCTTTGTATCCAGACTTGTTTCTTGGCATTCAAATAGGATTTTAAAGCCATATCATAGACACGCACATACTGTTGGCTGTCTGCTCATGTTTATAGTCTGGACAGTTTTGTGACATTGTGGAGGACTGATCAGATGAACCACATCTGGGTCGAACTGTGGGTTCATTTCTATTGCTTTGGTGGTTAATCACTGATGCTTTCAAAAGGGATTTTCAGTGGTTCCCCACTGGTCTGATTTGAAGCCTGGAGGTGGTAAAGGTGTGACCAGTTCTTCCTCTGCTTGGCTTTTGAATCTATAAGAAAAGGCCTGCAGCCTTTCCTGGCAGTCTCTGAGCTGGGTTTGTAACACACCTCCTCTGCTGAAAGGCACTTGAGAACATCAGTGTATCAATATCTGTTCTGCAGGAGGAATTTCCTGAGGTTGTTGACAGCTTTATCCTTTGTATGCCCTAAAACTAAAGATAATTTAGGCATAAAGCTGGGGTGAAATCCCAAATGTAGCTTGAGATTCTCATCTGTTGCTCAAGTGGGCAGGTACCAGATACTGGAAGGGCTGAGGTAAATCTGAGTGCCAGTTTACTGGGTTGCTCTAGGCAGTGAGTTTCTTGCTGTACTGGGTGGCTTTTGCCTTCAGGTTTTCAGGAGGATGTAGTACCAGCTGAGCAGTGGTGCTGCTCTCTGGACTAGGGGAGTATCTGCTCAAAACAGCAGGTTTCTGTTTAAGCCATGCTTTATGCATTGGATCAGTAAGAGGTGGAAGGGCTATTCTGGGTGACTACAAACTCATGTAGTCTGCCCTCACTGGTAGGGCTGTAGAAATAGTGAAAGCCTTACTGCCTGGCAAATGGGAAACTAGTTGCTTTATGCTCCATGCTACACTGTGGCAAACCAGGTGGGCAATAGGTCTCTTCTGCCTTTATTTCTGTATTATTTCTAATATGACGTGTAGGAAACCAGCAAATGATTTGGAGAAAATGGGAGCTGTTGAAAACATCAGAACAGAAGTCGGAGAGGAGACATCAAGGCAGGCAAGGGAGGAAAGTTGCTGAAGTTGTGTGAGATGAGACCAAACAAGTATGGCTCAGCTTAGTAGACTGGAAGCTGAGAGCAGAGCTGAGAGCTGCCATGTACAAATACAGCATAGGAGTAAATACTGGCAAGTTTACAGCTATTCAAGTGAAAGGTTAATGTTAGCACAAGAACAGAAGGGCATAAGCCAGTTATGAACAAACCCAGGCCAGAAATCAGAAAGTGATTTTTCTGAGTTTTAGTGAACAACTTTCAAATTGGTTTCTTTGCCCTTTCTAATTAATCTAAAACCAGGTCTTTTTATGAATGTTATTATATGACAGTCACCTGTGAGAGCAAAGAATAGGGACTTCATCGTCCAGAAAACCTCTAAGTAGGCTGTCAGAAGTGTCCATGGAATCACAGCCTCTGTCACTGTTCCTCATAGTGTGGCCTCCCTGTGTTCACTGTGCCCACCTGCCTGCCTTGCTGTCAAGCTGCCACATTGCAGGACCCTGTGGGTTTCCAAACACAGCCAGAGGTGTGTAGGAGAGGTATTTGCTACTTGGAAGCTCTCACTGAAGTGAAATTGTGAAAACCATGTTGCAGCCCCTCTGGGGTGGTGGCTTTTCCATGCAGTTGCACAGCAGATACTAAGGATGCTAGACTGCGTGAGGGGTTTCTTGAAGAATGGGTGTTCTTAGTGAGTCATGCCTGGTAATGAACCTGTCATGGATATAATTTTGTTATCTGATGAATGTTCAAGTGGTAATAGTTCAGAAAATATGGTGTAGTTTGTAAACAGGTTTGTTCTTAAATCAGATTTTAGAAATCCCCCATGGAATTTCAGTTTCTTATTTAGGCAGTAAATTGCAATTGAACTCGTAGTCATTAAAAGTTTTTTAAAAGTTAGCACTTGAAAATTATTTTATAGGAGACCTTGAAAAGCAACAGAGACAAAACCAGGGACATGCACTAAAAAAGATACAATAGAGTTGTCCATCTAGGAGAGAATTTAGATAAATCAGTTCAAGACTCAATTCATTTAGCCTCACTTTGGTTAATACTTTAGGTTGTTGCATACAAAAATACTTGAAATACAAATAGAAATTGCTTTATGTGAAAGATCAGTTTATTTTAACCATGTCTCCATCTGGGTTTTATTTTTGTTAATGAGTCAATATTCACCTTGTATTTTAAGACAGCAAACACATTTTTGAGAAACTGCTATTGAGAAACTGAGAGTGCTAAATTTTAATGCCATTTATTTATATTTTTCTATTTTTATTCAGTGTATTATGTTAGTGCAGCAGATTGAAATGCATGCAAGTTTTTTTGTGGTATCTCATGTAACGCATGCTTGAGAGATCCAGTTTTGTCTACACGAATACCTATGGATTGGCTGGTGTATTCACTCTGAATTTCGTTATGCCTAATTTAAGGAACTCAATTTAAAGCAAGTACAACTCTCCTTCATATTTTGTGACATGGATACATGTTACTCGTCCAAATTATATCACTCTATTTTTAGCTCGCAGTAGTAATAGCTTGTTAATATATACATCTGTTTACAGCTGCTAGAATCATCCCTGTTTAATCTTGCCTTTAGATCCGTTTCTCTGGGAGAGTGGAATGGTTTCTGTGACTTGGGAGCACCAAACAGTGGCAGCAGCTATTGGAATAGCCCCACCATCCCTGCTCAGTATTTGAGTGTGTTTTGGTCCAGCTCTGCTTCCCCTCCCATCACAGACTTTTGCCAAAGGGGCTAATTGGCCTCTCAGTGACTTGGCTCAGGTCAGCTGTGTTATCAAAGCCTGGTTTGTAGTGCATTTTCCATCCTCTTGCTTTCTAAGTCCAGGCATTTTCATTTTTTGCATCAAATTTCTTCCTCTGTCCCTCCCAGTCAGTGGAGCAAACTGACTAGATTTCTAGAGCTGCTTAATTCAGGCCCAATGTGATTCTGTCAAGTGTCTTTACTGGAGGTGTGAAAAGTATGTCTGAGTTTATTAATGTGGGGGTGGTTGCTGGAGTTGGCTTTGTCAGACTTCTGATGTGGCAGTTCTCCCTTTTTCCTTTTTCAGTGTCTATGCTAACAGTGTCTTCAGGCACTGTCAG
Source organism: Notiomystis cincta (assembly GCA_013398075.1). Lineage (NCBI taxonomy): Eukaryota > Metazoa > Chordata > Aves > Passeriformes > Notiomystidae > Notiomystis > Notiomystis cincta. The sequence goes on along the minus strand of VZRX01012910.1, from coordinate 129,983 downwards.
AGGCTTGCATGGAGTTCACAGCAAGGATTTGTGGGGCATTTGGGTTCATTAATCAACTGTTGCCTTCTGCAGGGAATATAAATACACAAAATTATTCCCACCTAAGAGAAAAGTGTATTACTTAAGCCAGGAGACATAAAGGTGAAGGTAGGATAGTAAAAAATGTTTTCTCCCTACTTTTTGAAAGCTGGGACATCTGTAGCAATGAGAAGGAAAGTGGTGATAGAGGACACAGTCTGTTAACAGAGGTAGCTGGGCTTTGCTTTGTAAGATTTTTAGTTGTTATTCCCCTGCCGTGTTATTACATGATGCTGGACAAGCCACTGTGGCTTTTGAAAAGGCTTTTCCATTTCCTGTCTCTCAGATCCATGAATTGATTTCTGGTTATTTAAGATTCTGGAAATGAGTTATCTGAGCAGTGAGTGAAGTAGCTAAGCCAGGCTTTTTAGTGCTTGATATGCTCCCAGCTTAATTACTTGGAGAAATCTGGGGTTTGTTGTCCTGAGATGATGTCCTGTGCTCAGAGAAGTTCTTGACCTGATATTGCCCTTGTTCTTCAGTTGTAATGGGGATTTTTTAACTCCACAGGTATGCTGTCAAAACACCAATTAAGTTTGAATTACTTCAGTAATATGATGAGGAGTGCCCCTTAGCTCACTGCATGTAATGATGATGTAACTGCATGTAATGGTATGGCCTGGCTGTGATATAGTGAATAAAGCATGCCATCCTGCTTTGAGTAACACCACAGAAGCAATATTAAATAGTTTCTTGTTCAGCAGGCAGAAGGACACACTGTTCTTATAGCTGAGAAAGGGGTTTACCTCCAACTGGAGAAAGAATCGTGGAGGTTCATACAGAGTGCTGCCTTGTAGGATCAAGGCACTTAATATTCTCAGCCAAATCCCTGTGTGTGGGACTGGCCTTGCAGAATGCATGGACAGTTGTGTGGGAGACAGTTTCCATGTTCTCACTGTCAAGCTCAGGTAGGAAAAAATGGGCTCTGCAGTGTCTGAACTAAGCTCTTTTGTGCTGTCCTGCAGACCACTAGTGGGGAGTAATGTACCCTTATGCCTCCTAGCCAGCTATATGTGTTATCATGTATCTTCCTGCCTGAGATAGGCTCTGGAAGGGTAAAGATAAGGAGCAATAAAACTGAGATGTGAAGAGATTAACTAGATCATCTATCTTCTTCAAAAGCATCCCTTAAAAATGTGTGCACTTCCACTTGTTAAAACCTCCTGGGAAAGAGATTTTTTAGCTTTCCTTGATAATCCATGCTCACTGCTGATTAAAAGCTTTTCCAGGTGTCTAACCTAGCTTTCCACTGCAGCAGGTTAAGTCTGTTACTTCTTTATCTGTATTTACAATAGAAATGCTGAATAGTTTACTTTCCTTGTGCTTGCCTCAACCAGTTCACATTGGAAAGCTGTTATGTCTACTTGAGGTCTACGTTTCATATCATCTGCAACCTTTCCTTCCCAGGTTTCTTGATCAAAAAAGCAATTACAGCTCCAACTGAGAGTATAATTACAGGTTTTTCTACCCACAGCACATGTCTGTGCCCAGATGCCTTTGCATTTTAGGGATGCTGATTATTTAATTAGATGTGCAATTAACACATTGATTGTAATTTTCCAATTTCATAGGATATCAAGTCCTTATGTTTTGGATGCAGTTAGGAGGGAGAGACATGTAATTTGAAGGAGGAGGCAGCAGAGGGAGAGTTTTCTCTGCTGTAAATGCTTCCTCACTGCCTGTTGACTTAGGGTGCTTAAGCTGACTCCAGTCTAAAAGCCAGCGTAATAAATTGTTGTAATAGTTGTTTCCAGACTAGAGGCATCCAGCTGGTTAAAATTTTCAAGTCATCTGAGTTGCAAGGAGGTACCATTCATTTTTTCAAGAGTCCAACTTCTAGTTGTACTTCTTAATTAAAAGCAGAGAGTGACTATTCAGCTAGAGAAGGGCTTCTGTGCTTTCAGATGGGCAGTCAAAACCCAGGACAAGAGCTCTGGGGTTATCCTGATATTTTCAGGAGTACATTTAAGAAGGTTTTATGTCTGTCATTGCTGGGGGTGCAAGGATACAACATGCTTCCCACAGCCTGTCACCTGAGACAGCTCTGCTTTTAAAGTCTCATCATGCTGATTTTGAAGGCTGATGTGGGCTGTGACAAGTGGGGTTGACATCGTCTCGGCGGCAGCTTCTGAAGGGAGCGTGGTGTCTGGAAGCCAAGGCTTGTTTGTGCCCCAGAGTGGTTGGAAACTACTGAATGAGGAATAAAATAGTCTTTTCTGAGAAGTGTGCAGAGCTGATAACGTTCGGTTTTCTTGTATCCCAAAAACAGAAGTGCAAACATCCTTATCAAGACAAGAAAGAGACGAGCAGGTTTTAGCAGCTGCATTTAAAGGCTGCCTCGTATCTCTGAGGAAAGGCATTGCCATTGTGAGTAACAATGATGGCTATAAACAAACTAAATAGAGGATGATAATATGAGGTTTGCTAACTTTATGACCAGTACTCCCTTAAGGACTTTGCACCTTAAAACTTCCCATGTGAGACTAGATCTGTTCAGCCTCTGGAGGAGGTTTTTGACTGGTATGGCAACAGCAGCCTCAGAGGGACAGAGCTGGGAGAACCCATTACAGGCAACTCAAAAGATCTCTGATTACTCCCTGTCTGATAAAGATTCGCCTAGATTTTGGAGTTGTAAAGTTTGTGGCTCTTAAAAAATATTAGTGCTGTGTTAAGTCATTTCCTTCATTAACCTGACAAAAATCCCACTCTGAATCTTATTACATTCTTGGCTCTGGAAATACTCTTCATTCTCAGGTATGTGAAAGTCCTTCCTTCTCTTTGTTCAGAAATGTTGATGTCTCAGGGTTCAATAGATGTCCTTACAGTTGGATGATGTTAACATAGGGAGTGTAAGCATTTTCCCTATAGAGATGAGTCAGCCAGTGGTTTGGTCTCAACCATTCACAACAAATGAATTGAGGTTGCCTATCTTTGGAACATACAAAGTCCTAATACCTCCGATTGTAGCATGTTTTTCAATGAGCTAATGTCTTTCTATAAACAAAATAATACAACTTGTATGAGAGGAAAAAACAAACTTTTTAAAGGGTGAGAACTTTGCAAACTTTGGGGAAGATTATCTCCTTCCTTCCCTTAAAGTCTTTCAGTGTAATTTCAGGCCACTGTCTGTTTCCAAGGTGCTGTGGGAGGTACCTGTGCCTTTGTTCCCTTCAAAGTTTAAATGTTGCCCTTGCCTTAGCCTTTCCTAGGGTACCTTCTTTAGGTTGTTCTTCCATCTGACAGTAACATCTTAAGTATATGTTTCATGAATGTGTTCTGGAGCTGCTGTAACGACAGCAGCACCATTGACAGGGCAGTTTTAGAAGCCTGAGAATATATAGTCTCATCCCTTCCTGCTCTGTCTCAGCAGCACTGCTTGGGCTGTGTGATGCACAGCTCCTCAGAGCTGCTATTCATTGAGGATAGCTGCCAAACAGCAGGAGGTCACTGCTTTTTCATTAACACTTCGTCTTTAGACTGCTGATTGATTTAATCTTCTTGTGGCTTTGAAGAAGATAATAAATAGCATGTTTTCACTGCTGAATAAATTGATAAACTTTACGCTGTGTGTTTGAGCTTGTGAGGTCTAGTGCAGCACTGAACTCAAGCTGCCTTACCAGGAACTCTGTCTTTCGGGAGACACAGCAGGCAATGTCACTTGGGACAGATAGTTCTTACATTTTTCCCAGTGAAATAAAAAAATTGTTTTTAGAGAGCTTGGCCCAGAGATGTTCAAGGCCATTTGTGAGATGAATTAAACCTGAGAGTGAGTTGGGCATTTTGCCCTCCAGGTCTAGACAAGCCTTTTTCCATTGACTTTTCTTTCTTGACTTCCCCCCACCTTGTTTCTTTGTTTCATCTCTCTGTGTAACATTTTTATCCTCTAATTTCCGTAGCCATTCATTTTGTACTTCCCCCAGATCCAGTAGAAATGTTGTTGCATGTCTTCCTGCAGGGAGAAGGGGCGTAAGTGTGCGAGAGGGAGGAGCAGGACCTGTTCTTGAGGAGTGCTCATTTTCCTTTGGTTAATCCACTCGTGCTCATGAAGGAATTGCTTACTTTTTACAATTTTATCAGTAATTCAGTACTTTACAGGAAGTTGGAATGAAATAGATAATGAGGATTAAAAAAGAAGAAAGGGTAACGTATACCTCGCAGACATCAAAGCATTTGGCCTATATAGCTGAGCCAGGCTTTATCAGTTTTAATAATTCCCTGCTGGCTCAACCTAAAATTAAAATCTGTTGGTGAATTAAAAAATTGCAGTAAGAAGTATTTAAATTTTTAAGTGGAAGTTTATTTCTCTAGTAGAAAGCAAATAACTCAGTGCTCTGAGCCTTAAGGTAAAGCATACACTTTCTCATGGACTTTTTTATGTGCAAGTCATGCCTGTTTTACTCAGGAAATTATCTTCATTATTTCAGAAAAAATCTCTGAAAAACAGAGTCTGTCTCAATATCCTGAGCATTAGGTAAGGGGCTCTAAATATTTGAACGGTGCCATCTTCCTTTCTTCTGAGGGCACCTGTTTTTTATATCTTTTTTAGCCACATTGTGAGCTGTGGCAAGGGCAGTGAGATTTCCCTGCACTTCATTGCTCATGACCTCCTTTAGTAATGTCTCCTGGCTCTGTCTAGTGAGACTTGCTCACTTTTTCCATGTGTTTTTCTACTCCCCTTCCTGTAAGACAGCCATGGGAATGCTGGGATTTTATGAGACAGTGTTTGGAAGTTTGCATGGGCTCTTTGTGTCTCAGGAACTGTGGCTGGAGCACTGTGCTTGACTCCAGTACATTTTGACTTTGATGTGTTACTGTCTGGTACTGATGGCTGCAGGGATGAGCAAAGACTAAGGAAGGAAATGATGGGAAGGACAGAAGCAAGGATGGCAAGATGACATTGGCTCCACTTATGGTGGAGGATCTATGGAAAGAGTAAGGCATTTAAAAGCCTGTGAGGCTGTCTAGTGGGTACTTCAGGTGCTGTAGAAAGTTAATGTAAATAAAGAAGTGTCTGATGGATACATACTATTTTCTTTTTAAACTATTGCTATGTAAGAGACCTTTCTCAAGATTTTTTCATCTTACTTAAAGGCAGAGCTTTGAAGATGCTAAGTGCCATTCAAATCCTGGATTGCATTTTATTTTCTCAGCTGGGCAATCTTCATTCTTTTGTGGATGAATTTGATGCAGAGCTTTGACTCTGAGCTCAAGAGCTATAATTGCTGTGTTTAGTAGAACCATTCCTATTGCTGTTAGACTCAGTGCTCTCAGTTGGGCAGGAACCCTGCTTTCCTGGCAGAATGCAAACATATAATGAGAAACTCAGGGTCAGACTCTTAAAATCCTTTAAAGCTAAATCACTTCTCAAAATCTGACCTATACTCCCTGCCCCTGCAGCAAGGGAAAGAGCAAAAATGAGAGGGTGTTTTGGGGGATGGAGGATATGAGTGACCACGAGAGACATCAGCGTTACAGAGGATCTGAAAGGAGGTTGGTGCATGATTTCTGTGTCTGGATAAAAGGGGCAGTGCTGTGGCTGCACATGGAAAGAACAGGGATACAGTTCACCAGTGGTACTGCTCAGACAAAGTATTGTGAAGTGTGATGTTAGTCTGTATGTGAAACTTGTTACTCAAAACAAACAAATGAACCGGGGAGGACGCCAGCCTGGCTGTTGTCAGCTGGCACTACAGCAAGGTGCTGGGATGGAGCTGTGGGAGCAGAGGGTTGAAGGTGCCAGGAGAGTATCCACTGCAGTGGGGGCAGGATGGGGAGCACAGTGATGCTTGTGGAGGAAGTGGTGAATAAAAGTTGATACTGGTGTAGGTAAGATACTGAAGGGGAAGTACCGTTCACAGCAAGGCTGGCTCACAAGGAGGTAGGAGGTATTTGAACAGATGGGGAGGATAGTGGCATTTCCACAGCTAAGTCATATAGGCCTCTTCAAAATCCCACCCCACACTGTGAAAAGACACTGTTTTGAAAGATGCAGTGAGTTGTTCTTGAGCAACACCAGCACTCACACAGTGCGTTTGATGCTAGAGGCAGAGAAACAGTATTTGGGAAGGAGGTGGGTGTTTGTGTTGGGTGCATGAAGAGGGGGACAGGATAAAGGGAGCATTTGTGGGAAGGAGGATGTGAACATGGATCAACTGGCCAGCTGGGTTTTCTTAGTGGCAGTTTGTTGGATACCTCTCAAGCATGTTGTGGGGCAGATAAATGGTGCCTTTAATTCAGGCACTTCTTGCAGGATGAGTGCCTGCTGCTGCTCACTCCCAGGAGAGAAGTGTCAGTACAACGTGAGTGGATCTGATTCTGTGCACAACACTTCTGCAGTCATTCTTTTATGTAACAATGTGACTTTTATTTTTGGGAAATGAGAGATCAACGGGTGTTCAATCCCCCACACTTGTAGCAGAGCTGGTACTAGTCTTCCTTAGAAACTGGATTCATTTCAGCAAGGGCACAGCTGAATCTTGTGGGTTAGTCGGGGGTGAACAGGAGAGATAAAAATAAACCTCTATCTCAGAGCTGGGCATAAAATCTTCTTGGAGCTGGTTAATTATGTTGAGTCCTGGGCTTTTTTCCCCAGCCCCCCTTCTCCACAGTCCCGCAGGATGCCAGAGCGCTTTTCCAGCAGAGATCCACTTGCTGCGCTGCACTGCCTGCTCTCATAATGCCAAAGGAGTGCGTTTTGTCTTTAGTCAGATTGGCTCCATCAGTTCGTATTTCCTTCTGAATGGATAATAAAGTGGAGAATCATTTTGAGGCGAGGAGTGAAGCGGGGAGGCTGCGTGTGTGAGGAGCTAGGCAGTAGGCAGCTGACGAGGAGGAGTAAAGTAGCTGCACAGCTTTCTCTCTGCCTCTGAAGTACAATATTTTCTGTTGAGTCACATCTGAAGAGAAGGATGAAGTTTTAACTGTACTTGGTACAGCCTGAGAAAGGGAAAAGATGCACTGTGGTGGGGAACTAAAGAATTTTTGTTGAGGGATGCTCCTGGAAACCAAAAGGATTTCTGCATTTTTAGCTTTTGCAAGCATTAGCTTCTGCTGTTTCTTGCTTTTTGGATTTTTAGTAGCTGTTTGCATTTTTTATTCCCTTCAACATGCCTTCAACTTTACGTGATTTCTCATCCTAGTGCTGCTGTGGAATGGGAAACTCTCGGTGCCTTTAACGTTGCTTTCCCTGATACCTCAGATGGGACACCAACAATATGTTGATAATCTCCATAGTGAAAGTTCATTATCCGGTGAACCTTTAACAACATTAGGAATCCTTCAGGACTTGTATTTTCTATGAGAACAAGCTATTGTATTCTGTAGTTTTCTATTAATTCTATACATTTCCTTTATATTTTAACCTTTTGTTTTATTTTGAAGCAGCAAGGTAAGTGAAAGATTGGAACAAATGAAGTGCCTGGGTATAAACTGCAAGTAGACAGCAACCAAGGAGAATTGCTCTTTATTTTTAGAGTGGGCTCTCTGTGTGCGTGTGTGTGTGTTTACTTTAGCAATACAATAGCTCCATTGGAAGCTGACTGGATTTAAAAATGTGCTTTGTAAAAACAATTTACACTTAGTATGTTCATTTGTATGCTCTGTTTCTTAGTTTCTGTTTTCACCCATTAGACACTAATTGTAGATTTCTTATGACTGGTATAATTGAGGTTGTGTCTGTTTACTTCTCATACTTCTCTGTTAGGAGGCTTTATATCTCAGCTGGAATTTGACATCAAAACCACTATGAGAAGAAGAGTTAAAGGGAAAGGAGCTTGGGGATAATTTGAATTTGATCACTTGAAAGGCAAATAACTTGAAGTAATTAAATTACTAGTTTGATTCTTCCTTAAATGTCACTTAAGAAAGGCTTTCTTTTAACACAGAATGTTTGTCATTGGCCTGATTTCTTGTGCTGAGAAGCTTGTGAGTTGATGAGAGGGAATGACTGGCAAGCAGGAGCGATGAGGATGCTGTACAAGCTCGTGAATCAGAGCAGATGGTGTGACTGTTTTCAGATATATTTTCAGTTTTCTTTCCATTTATATGGGCAGGTTTCTTTTGCTAATGGAGCAAGCCTTTCAGGGATAAACCTAAAGACTTAATACAGAATGCTAAGATCCTCAGTCCCCGAGATGAAAAGGAGAGAGCTTATAGAAGTAAAGCCGCAGTTTTAGCCCAGGAGGATTTTAGTTGCCACGTGCTACGTTTTAATATCATGAACTGTAAAACCTTAATTATTCCATTTGCTGCATACGGTACCTTCACCCAGCCTGGCTGAACACTGCCATGTGTCTGCCCTAAGGGAGTGCAGAACAGGTCAGAATCAGTAAGATTGCACCAGTCTGTACCAGCACTGTGCTCTCTCTGCCCTGAAAGCAGAAGTTGGGTCTCTTAGTTCATCACCATGTACTGTTGAGTGCTGCCTGTCCCTCCTGTGCCTGAATGTCCCTGTGAGCTGAGGTACTGTCACCTGGAAAACCAGCTGCAGACATCCTCAGTGAGTCATCAGAGTTTTGAGAAAATGTTCACTGATAAGTGTTTCATGGTAGTTCTTGTTAGAAATACAGGACTTGGAGAGTTCACACTATTGGTCCAGCAGTAGTTCAGCACAGGGCTGTTAGTTGGATTGCAGGTAGAGGAGAGGTACAGCATGTTCTGTTCTATTCTGTTCTGTTCTGTTAGTCTAGACAGCATTTTCATAACAGTGCATGCAAACCTTATTTAAGCCAGAGGTACTGTGTTTGTACTGCCAGTGCTGGCTGTTTTCTGTCTTGTTAGAGGTAGCTGAATAATCAGAAACCTTTTCCCAAAGTCTGGCAGACATTTCTGGAGTTTTCATCCCATGGCCAGCCAACTTGTCAGCATGCTGTGATAATTTTGTTTCTGTTGTTGGAGCTGTTTCCTTTAAACAAGAAGCTGCTATTTGATCCTGGCCCATGTGTTCTATATAATGCTTTGTTCTTAGGATCTTGATTTGGGATAAATCTCTTTTAAGGAACAATTAGTGCTTTAGGTTGTCATGGGCAAACCATCTACTGATTCATTCAGCTGTGTACAAAACCCCCATGCTCTGGAAATACTCAGTTCCGAGTACTGCTGAACTTCATTATTTCCCCATTTGCTCTCAAGGCGCTGATAGCTGCTGCCCAGGTTTTGTATTTGCTGGGAAGGAGTGAAGTAACTTTTACATAAGATAGACAGAAGCAGCTGCGATGTCTATTTTCAGTAGTCAGTTATCCCTTTTGCCTTTTCCTCAGCACAGGGTTGTCTCAGAACTAGGTAGGTGCCTCAGAGTTAGCTTGCTGCTCACTAGGCATAAGCCTTTGCACTGCCATGGTCGGCAGCTTGCAGCCTGTGCCTCCTTCTGTGCCTGGGGACAACCCCTATTTCTGTCTCTGGATGCCGCCTTTTCCTGGCTGCCAGGTGGTGACAGACCTCATTTGTTACTGCAGGCGATGCATCGCTGTGCCAGGCACTGCTGCTGCCTCCAGCCTGCAGGAAGAGCTGGGATAGGAGAATGCAGAGGGAAGGAGCATGTTGAGGCACTGAAGAATGGAAGAGCTGCCTGGTGCTGAGGAGCCCTCTGGGGGTTCCCAAGGCAGCTGGACTTAAATCCTGGACATCTCATTCCCTCTCCATCTGTGCTTACAGAAGGGGTGCTGTCTGGATGACAGACATTAGTCCCCATTTTACAGAAAGCTGAGACATGCTTAACTTCTGAGGTGTCTCCTGAGTTTGTAGGGGATATTAAGGAGTTAAGGCAGGAAGTGCTGGCTCCTCGTTCTACTACACAGCGATACTCTTCAAGTACATTAGTTTAATTTTGTGCTGTTTTGCAACAGAAGTTTTTACATTGGTGAATGCCGTGAACCTGCAACACTTCAGTGGGTGTTTCAGTTTGTGGTTTTTACTGTTGCTTTACTTAGTAGCTACCCTGATAACTGCCTGATACAGCAAAGTATTATTCTGATATGGCTTTTCTCCTTGGCCAGCTGGCCTTGTGTAAAAGGTGAGAAATAATTGTGATGTGGGAGGTGCAGAACTGTGCTACATGTAGCGTTCCCTGGATCAATTTTCTGCTGTGAGGATGACTGGTTGACTACACCTGACCTTTTGTTGCTTCTACCAAACTGCTCCAGAAAGGTTTTGTGTGTTTTTTTTTTTTCTGAAATGTGCCAGGTGGGAAGGCTGACTGTCATTGATAACTGCATTGAAGTGTTTTGTCATAGTTTTTGCTTAGCTATATTGAAACAAACATTGTGGGTACAGATATATAACCTGGAAAATATAATTGGAGTGATTAAAAACCTAAGAAAGTTCTACGGATAGGGCTAGGATGTGGTTTTGCAGCTTGTGCAGTAATTCCTGAACAGGAAGCATTGAGGCTTGGCAGGGGAGGGACTGTGAAAGGGTTACCAAGGGACTGAGTAATAGTTCTTCTCCTCATACTGTTTTTTGTAAAATTATTTTCATCCTTTTGTAACTACTGGCTTTTCAATGGTTTGAATGTATTTCCTCTTCAATCCACTGTGGAGTTCCATGTGTCTCTTCTGCACCTTACTTTTGGTCTAAATTTCCTGAGGTGAAGATGTTTCTCAACAATATATTTTGTTCTCCAGTTCTGTTGCTTTTTGCCCAGGATTGCTCAGCTCAGCACCTTGTTGTTCTGACCATCCATGCTAGGACTCAAAAGTTAGAATTTTTGTTTATTATCAGGAGGAAGTTTAAAGAAAGACAAGTTCTCAGAAGCAAAGCAGTAATGCCAGGTTCAGGTATGATCCAACCCAGAATTAAATCTAATGATATTAATTAGAAAATTGCAGGTTCATCTCCGTAGTCAAACAGCAAATGATGATAACCCTTCATATCTCTCTCAAGCCTTGTTAGGATTCTTTCAGCAATTATTGTGTTTAAAAATGCTGTAATATTCTCAGGAAGAGTTGATGTTTCAGCATGCTGAGTGCTGGGGCGATGTTGCTATGGCAGCCTTAGCCATGATTTCTTTCTCTTTTTAATGCCAAAATCTTTTCCCCCAGAATGTCCTGCATTTTAGTTATTGGTATTCTTCGTGTTTAAATGACACTATATAAAGTAGCAAGACCATTTATCAGGCATTTTATTGCTCTTCCTGGTGTAATTGCTAGTATGGGTAATGCAATACCACTTCGTGTGGACAATACTGCAAATATAATCTAATCAAAAAGATCTCACTCAGTAGCATGAGTCAATAGCCAGAGAGGCTGCTGTGAAATATTTTTCTGATCATAGTTAATTGTTTTTATATCTCTTTCCTGGCTTCCTTGAACATCGCATCTACCCTGAGGTACCAGCACCTTCTAACATGACATTGTGGGCTAAAGGTGTCACAATATTTATCTTAGTGTGATGAAAACCAGATAGCCATTAACAAGGGGCTATCTTAGGGATGGGCTGCCCATGGGAGTGGTGGAGTCACTATCCCTGGAGATATTTCAAAGACATATAGATGTGACACTCTGGTATGTGGTTTAGTGGGGGCCCGGGCAATGCTGGGTAAACTGTTGGATTTGATGATCTTAAAGATATGTTCCAACCTACATAATTCTATGATTCTATAAGATAAACATACCTCATTTTAGCAGAGTTTTGTGCTCTCACACCCTTTTCTTCCACCAAACTGCAGCCAGTCCATTGCAGTGTGGGGCAGTGCTGAAGGCACACAATGCTACCTTTGTTCAGCATTGTGTCCAGTGTCTCACAGAACTGAAGATGCTGCTCAGAGCATAACTTCCCCTCTCCCTGATGAGAGCCTGGCTCTCTGTTTTATGCTATAAGCATAGAACATGGCTGATCCCCAGCTGATGAGCAGACATAATTTCATTTTATTCCTTCATGGGATTTCTCACGTTCTTTTTTTCTCATTCATGGATGCTGCCATGACACGCTTTTACTCCTGTTGTCATGGCAAATCTTTATGTCAGGAGGAAAAGTATCTGTTGCTCATATACTAAAAGGCTATTTTAGAAGTGTGTCCAGTGACAAGCTAATGAGATGTGCAGTGTTTGTGCTAGCTCACCTGATTCCCCTCTCTAAAATCATAATATGTCAGCTTTGTCTTCATGGGAATAGCAAAATAACCCTAACGTACCCAAGTAAAGCAGCAATGTATTCCTCATGTTGAGCTTGAACCTGGCTATGTTTTGGGAAATTGGAGAACATAGAAATGGTGGTGCCTGTGCATGCTGCTCTTCTGCACATCCAGAGACAGCTGCACTGAACTGAGCATGGAGTTCTCCAAGATGGAAATGCCTGCTAACAAGGCAGTCAGAACAAACCTTGTATAGTCAGTGAAGGGCTTGCAGCATCTGGCAGGACACCAGGATCCAAATATTCTTTCCTTAATGACTTGATTTCTTGTTTTGTGTTAACATGACTCCTGGAGTGATCCTGGAAGAGAAAAAGACTTCAGCAGGGATTTGCATCTAGATTAGGTTTGATTTTTTTTTCCTGGGAAACCTGCGTTAACTTCTATTGTCACTTCACTTCTGTGCTACAAAAAAAGCGTGGCTCTAACACAGACAACACAAGAGAAAAAGAGATCTTTATAGGGGACAAGTTGCAGAGCATCTGGTCTGGAGCAGTGGAAGGGGACAGGAGCACACACAGAGCCCTGGGTGCAGAGGAGGAGGAAAGGATGTGGCAGGAGGTGCAGAGACACTTTGGGACCAGCCCACAGGATGAGTGAATGCCTCAGGTCTGAGCGTGGGCTTGGAGTGGAGGATGGAGGGAGGAAGCCTGTGGGAGAGGGACAAAGAGGGTGATTCTCTTACTTGATTCCTGGCATTCCACACAGTGGGCAGTGATTTGATCTTTGGTGGTAAACAGCGATTTCCGTTCATTTCCACCCACTGTAGAGAGAGGTGGAAAGGCTTCCCTCTGAGCCAGAGCTGCTGTCCACGTGTTCTGCTCTGGCCTTGTTCCCAGCTTTGGAGGAAGCAGTTTCTGTCCTCCTTGGGGAAAGATGGGAAGGTACTGCTGGTATTTGATGAAATCAAAGATGTGCTTCTGAAAATCTCCGAAGAAGTAGATATTCTTGTGTGTGTGTGTGTGTATATATACATATATATACATACATATATACACACACCTATATATACATATCTACATATACATATGCCACAAATACTATATATATAAATAAAAATGACAGCATTGTACTGTTTGCATTGAGCTGCCAGCTTTGGAACGGCTGCAATCCTGCAAGTAAGTGTTCAGCAGGAAAAAGTGATTTCTGTAAGACACTGCTGCTCTTGAGTGTTGTAGCAGACAAAGGAAATGAGAGCGAGCTCTGTCTTGAATTGATTTTCTTTCCTTTTTTAACTAAAGTGATCATTATGCCCCTCTGGTGCCTTGAAGGCTGCGTACAGAAGGAAACATGGTGAAGATTGAAGTTTCTGAGGGAGACCTTGCACAAGCATATGTAGGCTTTTCTCCTAGAACTTGGAGTTCAATATGCTCAATATGCTCAATAATATTTGAAATGAGCATTTCTGTGTGCTGCCCTCAAGCAACACATGTAGGGAGCCACAACTGTGGAGCTCTTTTTCTTGGCTGCCATTGAATCCAATTGCTTGTTCTCCAAGGGTTCACTTCTTACGACTGGCACAGAAGTGATTTTTTGATGTTAAACATCAGTTACCCACTCAAGTGAAAGTGGCTAAACTGTGTAAATGGTGGAAGAAGAGAGTCTGAGAAAATATTCCTTATGCCAGCCCTGTTCTATGAGGAAATAGTTGGATTTAAAAAAAAAATCCCGACTGATTTCTCTGGACTAATGGCCTGAAAATTCTAGAAAATTAAAACTTACTTTCTTTATAGATGCTGACAATCAGTCTCACAAAGAATTTCTTTATTCTGTAAAAAGGCAGGTATTGCCTTTGGTATGGAAGTTCAGCTGAGATGCTTGATGATGGGACTTAAACCTGAAGCACAGATGCAACCTCTTTTATAGCATATTAATTAAGCTGTTATTATAGAGATTGGTATTTGCAGTGCTGCTTCCTCCAGATCAAAAAACACTCTCTCCCTTCCTGCCCACAAAGTGAAACAATAAAAATGAAAGACGGTTACCACAGGTCTTAAATATGAGAAGGAATATGTGCTTCAGGCAGCAAGTCCAAACTGAATCATCGAATACACTTGTGTTCTCTGGTCACCTTGCCTCCAGGAGGATCCTGGGTGGTCTCTTGTGTGCCCTGCTCTCTGGAGGAAAAAACTGATTGTATGTTGCTTAGTAAGTATGGCAATAAAAGCGCGTGGAAGTTTAAAGTAGTTCACATTAGGGGGTTTTTTGTTTTTATTTTGTTCATTACAGAGGGGGTTTAAATTGGGGAAAATAATCGACTGCAAAATCTCCAGAGCTGGAGTAGAATTGACATGCAGAAGCTTCATGCTGTCAGCTCAGCCTGTTCATGCATATGCTGAGTGTGGCATATTTAACTGCAGGTTAGATTGGGAGCTTGCAAGCTTTGAGGTTTTTTTGGTTTGGTTTGTTTTTTGGATTTTTTTTTTTTTTTTACTGCTTCGTAGCAAAATATTAAGATGAAAATACTAAAATAGCAGAAAGGTTTTACTCCTAAAATCTGTCATCCAGTCTTCTTACCACTTTACATCACTTTGTGCAATTTCTGTGGGCTAGCTGGTACTGCGCCAAGTTAAATTTGATTTCTGCTTTCGTTTGAAGAAAGAAAGGATGAAGATTGTGGACTTGAAAGGAGAGGAAACGGGCAAGGATAGAACTGCTAATGTCAGAATTCTGTGTTTTGGGGGTAATNTGGGGGTAATTAAATCACACAGTGCACAATTGCCAGGAGCTCAAGCTTGAGAGTAATTTGCTAACTTGGTAGAAAAATGACCACAGAATTGCATTTTGAATTTGACCTGGTTTTTTACTCCCTTGAATAGAAGAGAGAGTGAGGAGTGTTTCTTCCAACAAGAACCTGATCTGGGGAGGTGGCCAAAACCAAGACAATGTCTGTACGCTTTAAATAGCACATCCTCTTTCTGTCTGATGTTATGTGTTTGCTGGTTTTAGGTTTTTGGGGATTTCTTATTCTACTGCTTAAGTTACCTCGGATATTTCTATCTGAACCAAACTGTAATGTTTTTCTCCCCTCTTTCGGTAGCTGCGTCATGACAGAATAAAAACTGGATGCAAGTTGTGCATTGGGAAGTGATTGATGTGTGCTTGTGCCACTTGTAGCACTATGAGAAACACAGGTGCAGCTGATGATGTTTGCTAGAAGTAGATTGAAAAAGCAAGAAAATGAAATTTCACTTCTGCACAGAAAACCTGTTGTAAAACTGCAGGGCAGGAAGCAATTCCGGAAGCAAAAACTCCATTTGTTTCTGCGGGACAAAATGAAGAGGCTTCTCCAAGGACAGGTAGATGATAACTCAAACCACACACATCGCTGCCAGCTCTCCCCAGTGGAGATTGAATCAGACATGTTTGTTTGTGGAATCAAGAGGAGCTCTCCAAGCACTGAATTTTCCACAGCTGGAGGGGACTTTCATCAGGATGGAGGACATGATTCCAAGGGAGTGAGTGAAGTGTGTGTTGGTGAGGTGGAACTGAACTGGGGTGGCTACGTAAAAATACCATGTTCAGTTCAGCAGAACAAGAAGGACTTGAAGGGGAGTTCTTCTGATGGTGTCACGCACACCTCTTCTGAAATAAAGAGCAGAGTGTCTGAGGGGCAGGACCTTTCTTCCCTGAGCATTACCATGAGCTGGAGGGATGCAGCTGAAAGGCAAGGGTGCTTTCCCCAGGAAAAGACCATTGCGTACAAGAGCCGTAGAAGGCAATCAAGAGACCGCTCAGCGGATGTGGTTGATTACATTGTTAAAGAGCTACAGGGAATAAGTCGAATCCAGACGGAGATTGCGGAGCTCCGTCAGCACCTCACCTTGATAAAAGGCTCTGTGGATGAAGTCTCCAGCTGTGTGGACACGGTCTTGAGTGAGATAGAAGGCCTGCAAGGTGGTTCTGCTGGCAAAACCCAGGGTACGCACGCTCGAGAGCCAAGAAGGGAGGTACAAAAGGAAGAACCAGTGTTATACTTTTATGGCATCCCAGAGAAAGATGGCGAAAACACAGTAGAGCTTATCTGCAGCTTTTTGTCTGAATATCACTGTTTCAATGGTATTCAGTGCAGTAAGTATATAAAAGATGCTTATAGGTCAGATATTGGTACAGGCAAGCCATTAATGCCAAGACCAGCAGTTGTGAAACTTGTGAGTTGTGAACAGAGAGACTTTATTTTACAGAAGTCCATCCTTCTGCAGAGCTCAGGGGTCCGGGTTGCTACCAGTGAGGAGCAAAAGCGGCAGAACGGCCAGAGGGGACAGAAAACAGATTCAGTCTCTTTGCAGTCTGGCTTCAAGAAAAATAATGAGAACTCGGTGAATCCTGATGGAGCTCAGAGAACTGATGCAGTCGGGCAGCTTCAGACGGACTTGTGCCAGGTTAAGTATAAAAACACAAGTAGGAAAGGACACTGTGCAGGAGAGAGACTTGATTCTGTGCAGAAGTCAGCCTTGGCCAAGAAAGACACCTTGATACCTGAAACTGGAGAGGAAGCACAAACAATAAGCTGCAGTGAGCAGCCTTCAGATGACAAGGACATTTGCCAGGTCCTTGCTGACCCTCCGCAGGGGACTGATTCGCCCAAATCAGGTGATGGAAATCACTGCTGCTCATCTGACTCTTCAGGCCATGCAAGCCAGATGTGTGCTTCAAGTAATGGTAGTGAGCAGAGGCTTGACACTAAAAGCGTCACTGAGAATTCTTCTTCTGTTCTAGAAAAAGATGAGGGGATAACCACAGAAGAAATTGAAACAGACTATGATAACTCCTGCAAATTTACCAGTGCAGAGAAAGGTGATGTTCAAAGAGAAGATGTTTCTAGTGGGGTGACAACCATTAGCTATGATCATACAGATGAAATGGCTGACAGTAGTGACAGCTTGAAAGATATGATCCAAATGGACCTGAATGATCAAGATCCAACTGATCAGGTCTTTAGGGATGTCCTGGAAAATTCCCAGTATTTCCTTGACCACTCCCGGGACAACATTGATCTTGTAGACATGAAGTTTTACACTAATAAGCTTGGGAAAGCTATTCACCACTTCAGGTCTGCTCTGCAAGTGGTGTTCCATAAACTGGAGACAAGTGATTCTGAAATCCTTTTGGAAAATGATAGTGGCTTACAGATGGATGATGACAACACGCTTATGCTGACCAGTTCAGGTATGGGTGGCAGCTCTGACTACTTTGCAGAAACCCCTCCTAGTCAGTCCTCTGAGAGCCAGGCAAACACAAATGTCAACAGTGAAGCATCTGCTCAGATGCAATTTGCTCCTTCCAGTCTTTCCTCTGTTTCGCACGAGCCTCCCGTTTCCAGTTTGATGCCATCATCTGACTGTGAAATCCCTGCTGGGCAGCAGTTACCTCCTGAGGAGCTTGGAGAAGATGGGAACCGTCCACCTGAGCCAGCAAAGGAGTGCAGGCCCATGAGCCTTGACAAGGTGTGCGCTGAGACCATCTACCTGAACAAATGCATCAACAATTTCAAAAATGTGCTGAGGGAAAAGAGACAAATGCGTAGGAGACTCTTAAAAGAATTAGCGCAGGAGGGAAACTGGATTTCTGCTGAGGAGACAAATTCAGGTAAAATGAAAAAAATGTTTTTAAGGAGATGTCAAAATCTGATGTTTGTGCAGCCAGCGGCCAGCACTTCATTCTGTGGGTGAACTGTGAACATTCTGTGATTTTATTAAAAGTTGTGAGCAAATAGTTACAAAGACAAGTACGTGCGCTGTACAACAGTTCTGACAAAACCCTCTAAAATTTACTGTGTAACACACANTATGGTTTTTCATCATAATTCGTGACTTGGTTTCTTGTTAAATATAATAGCTAAGACATGTGATAACAAAGTGTGCATTTGAGCTATAAGTAGCCAGATTTGCAGTTTTGTGATTTGAGTGGATCTAGACTTTAAGTGACTATCATAAAGTGGGAGTTCTCAGTGTTTAATCACTGCTAGATGTTATCCTCATAGAGACCTTTAAAAATAATCAATATTACTACTACTAATAGTTAAAAAATTGCAAAGTTGAGACTTGTATTTTGGTATTATTTCCATAACTTGTCCATGAGAAGGATTTTTTTTTTGTTTCTGGGGAACTACATCTGGGGTAATACATGGATTTTGAAATGTGTGACCACAGCAGATGAGAGCTAATACAGTGGTGGAGCAGTGTTGCTAAACCATTTTCGGAGGTTGTGGGAGATAGAGTTGACCACCGTGTTTTGATGGCACATGTTTTAACAGCCTTGATTTGGTAAAACAGAACCTAAACTTGAAGTGTAGGTCCATCTTCCCCCTCCCCCTCCAGGCAGTGAGAAGGCTTTCTCAGTGTCATCTCTACAAATCACGACACAGTTAAGGAAGGATGCTTTGTTTCAAGAGCAGAAGTTATTTTAACTACAGCTTGAAATCTTCATGTACGTGTTGTGAACTTCCTTGTATCAAATGTTGTGCTCACTCTTCTTGCAATGATGAAAGCTGATCAGAATGATCAGGGGCTCCTCTCCCCATTGAAAGAATCATCTAATGCCAAATGGTTTTCCAGTGACTCTCCTTTCACTGTGAAGAAACAATCTGTCAACCCATATTTGATTTCTGTACCAGTGATCTTCTCAGTTATGCAGATCATAAAGCTGATAATCAGCTCCCTGCTTTCTTATTTTGTACGAGGTCTTTGGTATAGAGTTGGCTCACACAGTAAGTTTTTAATGAGGGAAACGCTGAGATTTGTTAACGGACTTGGCACAGATACTTTTTTTTTT
>VZRX01012910.1:73704-108077 GCA_013398075.1 Notiomystis cincta | reverse complement strand
TTTTTTTTTTTGCTCAGAGGAAAATTGCCTAGATGTATAAACCCAGAAAATATCTCTCTGCATTATGGTATTTGCAAAAGCAAAATGTGTTCCGGGGGAGCTGCCCGTGTTTCCTTGTACTGGGCAAAATGTACAGGGGGTGAGGAAGGGAGCAGGGGGGATGCTTCAGATGCAAGCAGTGCATGTAGTCTGGGGGAGAGGGCAACAAATTTGTTCCTCATTATAATAAATACAGGGTGTTTTCCCTGTATTATAAATGGTGGCTCTAATTCTGTATTAAGCTTACTTAAAATTCTCCAGTTAATGAAACAGGAATGGTATCTCTAAAAAGAGCTCTCAAAAACATATATTTTAATGCATGTGCAGTCATGGATGAAATTTGATTAGTTTAACTCGAGGTTGTCTGTTAGAGATTAATTGAATGGTGCATGTCCCAGGAAGCACATGGGAAAACACTGCTGCACTCACGTGTTACCAACTTGTGGCAATCCTTTACCCCAGTTTCTGTAAAAATAATTTTACAGAATCTATGGCAGAAATCTGGTCTACTAACTTTTGTTCCTCTCCTTCTTCTCTTTTTTTTTCTTTCTTTGCAGAAGGAGGTAGAGGAGAGCTCCAGGTTGTACATGTTGTCCCTTGTAACCAGCATCTCTTTCTGAAACCCCTGTGTGTGCATGACTCGTCCTCCTGTAGCCTGTTGCTCCCGCTGAGGCGCTGAGATTCAGTTTAGCATGTTTTGCTGAGGTTGTCTGAGGCATTGTTAGCACTGTGTAGAAGTTAAGAGTCTGTTCAGTGCCTACGACCTTGTACAAAGAGGAAAACATGAATGCTTGGAGTGATCTCCTGCCTTTGGTGCTCTGTGGGGTGTGTGATGTGCACAGGCACCGCCTTAGCAGGGGACAAGTTGTTCATCTTGTCTTTTCCAGTCTTCCTCTTTATGAAGCTTGTTTAAACCAAGTATTTCTTC
Source organism: Notiomystis cincta (assembly GCA_013398075.1). Classification (NCBI taxonomy): domain Eukaryota; kingdom Metazoa; phylum Chordata; class Aves; order Passeriformes; family Notiomystidae; genus Notiomystis; species Notiomystis cincta. The sequence continues at coordinate 107,110 of VZRX01012910.1, read as the reverse complement.
ATTTTTCTTCAGTTATATTATTTCATTTCATCTCTGTCTGGCCCGTCCACTTTCATCAATTAAAGTCAAAAGTACGTTTGTGGGCTGTAGCAGTGAGATTATCAAACCTGGATGCTGAAAGGTCTCTGCTGCAGGTCCCATGCCTTTTTAGGTAGTCACTTTGCTTTGAGCAGGGCCCTGTGCCTCATGGGAAGGGCAGAACGTTTTCCTTAATACATACATTTATTGTCTTTCTACTCATGGACTGGCTACCTCTCTGCTCATTATCCTGTGGGCAACAGGTGACCCTTTCCTTGTAGGAGGATCTGCAGAATTGTTTTGTCACCTGCTGCGTGCTTTGTCACCAGCTGTGTTAGCAACTGTATCTCATGTAGAGAAATTACTGGCTTTTGGATCCTCAGCTGTTTTATTTTCACAACTCTGTGCTATGTACATTCAGTGCCTGCTGTGCTTCCCCCTCTCCCATAGTTGTATGGTTTCCAGGAGAAGCTGAACCTTGCACAGATTTTGGGCCTCCATGCAGGTATCATCCTTTGAGTTTGATGAATTTGTGTTTCTAAGCTTTATTGGCTCATGTATCAGGAGTTTTGTTTCCTTGTTACTGGTAAATATCTATCCATTAATGCTTTTTCAGGAATAGAGATACCTGGTGTCTGTTTTTATCGATGTTAAATTCAGTCCCCTTCTGGCTTCAGTGCAAAACCACTGTAACTTCCTTTAAACTGCTCATCTGGCTGGAAAAGTGGTGCTGGATGATACATCAGTTGGAAGGAGCTTCCTTTGGGGCTCTTCAGCCCATAATTAAATGGATGCTGTCTCCGAATACAGAATGAATTTAAAATAATCCCTTGACTTGTTGCAGCTTTGGATTCCACGTAAAATGAAGCATACTTGATTGAATGAAGACATTGAACCACAAGACTGACTTGTTTAATTGGGAAGATTTAGTTCAATCTGACTCTGTTAATACCACTGAAGAAATGCTCTAATTAGGCATGACCAGAAGTTTAATTTAGTCAGTGAAACAGTTGCTCCTTGTTTTAGCCTGATTCAGATTAACCTATATCTAACTGAGGGGTTTGAGTTTTAATAATAAAACATGGTATTTGAAAACAAGTTAGGATGATTTTCAAAACAAATAAGAAGTCATTATTGATTTTTTTTATCTGTTTAAATAAAGCAGCATAAAGCAGCTTTACGTATTTTACATCTGTTTTATATTTTAAGAGGATAATGTGCTAGACACAGTACTTAAATATGATGGAAAATTACATTGTTAGGAAGCCTTTTATGTGGAGAGCTAGATTTATATGGAGGGCTAACAGATGTAGGGATGTTCTTCCTTTTCCTTGTGCTGCTCCGGACTTTGTGATTTCTTATTTTGTTTCTTTTTTTGTCCCTCTGTCCATTTTATGGACTTTTGCTTCTACAGAAGTACATAATTGTTTGTTCTGTCTGTTAAAGTGTCTTCTTGTGTATGAGAGAATTGGCAAAATTTTAAAATTGCAGCTTTGTTAAATAACTTCTCAAGTTACTTGTAAGCCCAGTTGCTGCTTTTCCTGAGTAAGCAAAACTCCTGTTGTTTCCTTTTTAGGCTTCACCAAACACATCCTTCCCTATGACTGAATACTTTGCCTTAAGTGACTGTGTCTATTGCCTTGTTTAATCCAGGGCCTTAAATTTATGCTGCTCTGTCACTGATATTGTTTTGCTAACTGGTTCTTGGTTGATAAGAAACTTTAATTATTTGGTGAAGACTTTTCAGCAGCTGCTTACAGTCTGCTTTCCTGTGAGTGAATATACTGCAGTACTAGGGGTGACAAGCACTTCCCCATTTGAAGGTGTTTGTTGGACAGTAGGTATAAAAATGTCATCCACCAGCATCAGAAATTAAAAAAAAAAAAATCAAGTAAGAATGTGATGGCCTGTTTACATGTTTGTTTCTCCATTGTTTCAGTGCTCCTGTATGTGCTTACTGGAGATTAAAAAGAATTCAATTTCAGATTCAGTCTGGTGTGGCTGCTTTCAAGGAAAGATCAAGTGACAGAGCTGTGCAGAGAAGACCATAAGCCAGCAAAACACTTTCTGTGACATGTAGCATGTGGATGACAGAGTGTTAAATGTGTCTGCTTTTCCTTTGCCCACCCATTTATCCCTGGGAAGGATGGTGCTAAAAACTCTTGAGGTCCTTGCAGTGCTCTTCTCACCTGCCTGTTGTTTCTGCTGCTTGCTCAGGCTCTGACCAGGTCAGGCTGCTGCCATGGGCTGATCTTGAGGAGACCCATGGCTGGTGACAAGTCCCAGGGCAGCTGCTGGAGCCCTGCTGTGTCCTGGAGCAAGCGCTGCCTTTGGAGAGTTGGAAACTCCTCACCTGCAGCAAATCTATCTGGATGGACAGTATTGGTGTTTGCTCTCTTTAAATAAGGGTGAACAGTTCTTACCCCTCAAGAGGGGTGCAAACTGTGGATTATTTTGTTTAACTGGTGTTGGTGGAGATGTCTTAAACCCTTACACATGCCAGCATGTGTAGCTAATGCAGCCTCTGGTTCTTTGACTGTATGTGTCAGTCTGCAGAGGACTTCTTGGTGACTGCCACTGTGTGATATTATGCCTTTTCTTTTATATAAACCTCCCAAATTCCTTCTCTAGAACTGTTTAGGTTTGATGTCTGCTTCTCCTTTTGAAAGGCTTCTACAGAGCTGTCGTGTGAGACATCTTTGAATTTTCATCCTTGGTTTAGCTGCAGTTCTTCTCCCATTCACCTGCCTGTTGAACAAACACAGGAAAAGGTTCTTTTTGCTACAGTAAGCAAGATGTTTTGTCCTTCTCCTTACAGTATTGTGTTTACATCCTCCAGCTGCTTTTGCCATTTTCCTTTGTGAATATTTTTAACTTTGATACAGAATAAAAATATTTCATATGCTTTTCTGAAGGAATCTTGCCAATACAGTACAAAGGTGCTTCTGCTTTTACTTCTGTGGAGACATTTTATTGGACATACTCTATGGATTATGTTCTCTTCCTACCTGGCTATATCATAGAGGCTTATGGTCAGTGTGATGACTAGAACTCAAATCCATTGTCTTGTGCTTTTCTCCACTGAGGAACACTTTGTATGCAGTCAAATTCCTGGCAGCCTTTGGGGCTTTGACTTTGCCATTTTTTCCATGTTTAATCCTCCATTGTTGCAGTATTTACTGCCTTCAGTTCTTTCCACTGGATGTATGAGTTCAGTGTCAATAATTCTCCTGGGTTTGTCATTTCCAGATTTTATCAGCAGATCCTACTTACTCCCACTAGCTTCCTCATTGCGTTGTCCATGGCTGGCTCAGTTACAGTTACTTGTTTATCCACCTGAAAGCTCCTTCCTCCTCCTCAGCCTATCCAGCCTTATTAACGTCACATGGCACTGCATCAAAAGGTTTTTTTTAAAATGAAAATTCAGTTCATCATTCATTTTATAGTTAGAGAAAAATAGTTGCTTTGTGCAACAAATCCAGAATATTTGCAAAACTAGCTGTGCTTCTGTTATATTTTTTGCTGTTTTTCAATAGCCTCCATCTTAATTCTTTCCTTCATGTTTGCTCAGAACCCTTTCAAGCTGTTGAAGCCAATAATGGTCCTACACTAAACTGGATCACATTTCCTTCCTCCACACACACTCTTTAACTATGGGTACTGCATTGGCTCTTCTACAGTCTCAAGGCATCAGCCCTCCTTTGATGGATGTCAGGTGCTGGTTTTCTTGGCATTTTCTCAGGGAGAAAGACTGCCTGGAGCAAATTAGCTCTTTACTTTGCTTTCAGCAGGTGATAACTCCTGCTTTCACAGAGCCATCACCTGCTTTGGCCCTGCATCAATATTGCCACTTACTGAAAGCCCTTTCTTTTGTTCTGTTATGGCCAGATGATTTTTAATCTTGACACTAGAGAAGCTCTGCCTCTTGTTTTCTTTATATTTGCATGTCTGAAAGGCTTGGTAAAAATAAATTATGCTTTTGCTCATTTATTTTAATTATTTGGAACTCCTGGTAAATTTTACTTTGCACATGACAAATCTGGGATGATGGAGGTTTATTTCCTGCTCATACTTTCTGCCCTCTGCACATCCACATTCCTGCTGTTCTCTGTTGACTCATGGTTGCCTGTGGGGAATTGCTTAGTTAGGTAAGAGCTTTCCCTTTCTCTTTCTTCCCCTCTTTTTCCCAGATTCTCAATGCTCTTGTGGTCTCCAGTCTGCAGTGAACACACAGTTTCGTGATCTGCTAATGTCTCAAATATCAGTCACTTGCATTTCCTTTGTTATTACTGACTCCTTCTGCCAGTCAGTGTTGCCACGTTTGTGTTTGTCATTCTCTGTCATTCAGCACAGCTGAGCCATCAGTGTCAAGCTCAGTCCAGTATGAAACTTCTGTCCATTTTAGTGTTGCTTTCTAACCACAGCTCTCCCAAGTGTTCTGATGCAGAGGTAAAGATGTTGTCCCCCATGTGCTCAGAAGGATCTTATTGCATTTGCTTTATTAAATCTGTCTTGACCAGCAGTTGATTCAGATCCCTCTGGAGGAAATGCAGATTTCAGGCTGAGGGGTTTTGGAAGTGCAGCTTGGTGGAGCCCGGTGTGCTGCTGCAGCTGTGGGGAAATGTGCATGGTTCTGGACTGTGGGTCTGGGCCCCTTCCTGCTCTGCAGGCCTGTCTGATCATGTCCACTCCATTATGGATAACATCATACTGTTCAATCTGTTTAAACACAAAATAGTAAACGTTACTAATATGTTATCTTTAAAAAATCTCCCTGTTCCTGAAGTTGTAGAACTCAAAAATACGAAGTTTGGACATTTGCTTCTGTTCAGGTTGTTATTTCAAAGAGAACTCCTTTTCCTTCGTTATTTCTACTTTTCTTGGGAGTCTTTGTCTGTCACCTGTGAACAATCTGGGGTTGCACAGCTTACACAGAGCACAGGTTAGGAAAAAAAAAAAAAGCAAAAAAGAACTTTCTTTTGGGGCTGTGTTCTTTTATCTCGTATAAAGTTGGATCTTATTTCCTGACTCAAGGTCCTTTACTTTGTTGACTCTCAAGCTGTGAGTCCTATGGCTGGAAATACTTTCTGTTTCACGGTGTGCAAGTTGCAGCCTCCTTTTTCTCTTGGCAGATGTGATTATCTGAGGTTGGAGTTTTAGCTATTAGCATAGTGACTTGCTTAGTCCTGTGTGAAAGCAGCATTTCTTTCAGGGAATGCAGGACAATATATGACCTGTGAGCTGAAACAAAGAGGTTTCCAGTTAGGGGTAACCATTTTCCCCTTATCCAGAACCTGTTGTTTCTTTCAGGTACATTGCAAGTGTTCAAGTACTTAACTTCTGATTAGTCCTCTGAAGATCTGCAGAGAAACAGAACATCACTCTATAAATGTAGTCCTAATGAATGAACATAAGAACATGGTTTGAATTCATAAATATGAATCCCTACTTTTGCAGTCTGTGATGTTTTCCATCACACTGTGGGGTCCCAGTTGACCTGCAGGTGGTGATCCTTGTTTCATGTTGGAAATGAAATACTTTCAAATGAATGAATAAAGCTGTAATGGGACCTCTCTGCTTAGAGGACTAAAGAGTATTTGCATTTGGGCACAAGCAAAGCTCACAAGTGTTCATACAGAGGTTCATGTTAGTTTGTCATTTGTGCATTTCATACAAGGGCTTTTAATTTATAACATCTTCATTATGACCACATTCATGTTAAGTGGTGACCTGCAGTAACATGAGCTCTCCAATAACTCGATGGAGTTGGAAAAAAATAAAAAGTTGATCTTCAAGACTGCCTTTTGAATGAGGAGTTGCACTGAACAGGCTCTTCAGGTTCCAGTCCTAGCTATTCAATGAAATTGCATAGTCTGTCTGTGTCTGTATGACTTACCCTGGCATCTTGATTACTAGAGGTGCTTGAACAACTTTCTGTATGCATTTGCCTGCATGCAGTGTGGTATGTTACCCTTTCTGCAGAGTACAATACAAATACTTTTTATGGTGTTTCTGGAAACAAATTTCATGTTGTTTTTTTCCCTTCTCCCACTTCAGGGCCAAGATGAGGCTGATCCATCAAAACCACCCTGGCTCAAAGGAGGGTAAGTGGTATTTTGAGACCTTTTATCCCTGTATTTATAATTACAGTGTACTTTAGAGGTCTGCAGTTCAGTCTGAGTAAAAATAGCATTTATGATGTTTTTAATGAAATAATCAAGTGGTCAAGTCTTACTGAAGGCTTGCTGCTATATTTCAGTCTCTTCTTAAGCAGCTGGAGGTGGGCTGTGCAGCTCTTCCAGACATGTGGTTAAGAACAAGGCTATAGTTGCAATGTATAATGAATAATGTGTTGGTGGCAAGTGCTTATGGCTGCATTATTAAATAATTGCTACCGAGCACGTCAGAGTGCTGGATGAAATCCTCTCTCCTGGATCAGTCATTGGTGGCAGCAGTGCTGTGTCTTTTGCTCTTAAAAGAAGAAGATAGGTTTTGGGGAAGTCTTCTGTGTTTGCAACGATTCCTTGTAGTAGTTAGAACTGCATTAACTCTAGAAATGATGGCAATTTGTGTTTTTAAAGCAGTGCTCATCGTGCCTGTTTTGCACAGATGAGAGTGAGCGGGTCATGTGTTCTCTCCACTGCACACTACTTTGCAGCAAATGAAGTAGGCAAATCCTGATTGTAATTTCAGCTTGACACTCTGTGGTAATAGATGCCAGCACGGCAGCTTCCCTGGGATCCTCTGACAGGAAAAAGACAGTGACAGATTTTACAGATTATGTGCCTGGTACATGATCAGGGTGGTTCGGTTTAGCAGTGGGGCACCCATTAGGAGCTGTCAGTCAGCAGCAGCAAGATTTGCCCTGAAATCTTGGCCAAAGATTGGCTTGTTACACTCTTAAGTTAATTCTCATACTACTGAAGGAAGCTTCCCTAATAAAACATGAAGTTAAATTGGAGGCTTCATTATATGGCTTTATGCTTTTGGAGTCATTGTTCTGGGGTGTTGATATTCCCACAAAGCGTCACCTGCAGATGCCTGGAGCTGCCTAGCAACCCCCTGCTTTTCCCAAGGAACCTGGGACTTGGTGAGCGGGCTGCTGGAGAATTGGCAATTTGCAGGAGCAGGAGACAGTGATTTATTGTAACTATAAACATCACCTTCTCCTGCTTTAACAAGGAGACGATGTACTCAGTTTATTGGTTCACGGCACACAAAATTATTTCCTAGCCTGAAAGGTGGATACACCTACATGTCCTGAATTACTTAAACATGTGTTGTCAATTCGAGGCGTTGTTTGCTCTGATCTGTAGTTTTTTTCTTTTCTATGCAAGATACACCTAAACAGTCTGGCTAATGTAGTTTTCACAGAAGTTCGTCATACTCGCTCATCCTGTGCAAGAGATTCCCATAGAAGGTGGTTGTGGGTGGTAAACCTTTAATTCCACTCTTAGCCACATTTTGGCTTATTAGCCTCCAAGTATATTAAAGCATTTATGTTTGGAGTTGTTCTTTTAATGTGAAGATTAGAGTTGTGGTGTGCTTTGAAGGAAGCAGTCATCCTCTGTCATTGCAAACCGCCTAAGCTTGCTTAGATTGTCAAGATTTAATGGAAGTTTCTGTGTGCAACTTGTATTAAAAGATGAATACATACTTCAAGCAGTCTTCATTTATAGTATAATGCAATGGAGCTGCCTGTCTGTAATCACTGGCTTTGGAGAGATCACTTCAAAAACAGAGGTACAATTGGTATTACAGATCAGTCTCTGGGTGTAGTATCTCATATCTATATCTTTTATTTATTAGTGCAAATTATCTTCTCATACAGAAATACTATTCACTACTCAGTACAGCTCTCCATAATAATGCCATAAATATTACATCCCCTGCAGAGGAGAGTTACCCTAGTATATATAAAACTACACTGTGCATATTTGAGACAATGTCAATTCTTCTGTCTGTGCAAACACTGTAATTTTTTTAAGTAAGGTAACAGTTGTGTTTATATAAAGAGACTGAGGTAGCTGAAAACAGCACTTTTGAAAATTAGGAATTGTTGAACTTTTTTTATTAATATTAACAAGCTACAATCAGATCATCTGGGTGTATAACTATGTTGCTACTAGGACAAATACAGTGACAAATACAAGCACCTTTCAAATATATTTGTCATCCTGGCTTACCACTGGTTCTCTCATAAACCTCAATCTATCAAAAGTATTTTGCAACAAACCAAGTTGTAACGAGACATGTTTCTCAAGCACAATAATTTATATAGGCTCATCTTGAATTTATAAAGCATGCAATTTTAATGTTAATTTTCTTTCCTGGGAAATGTCAGAGTATCACAGTTTCCTTTCAATTAAATTAGAAAAAAAGAATGAAACCATGTAGGAAAACTGTTAGCAGGAGCATTAACTTGGAGTTTTACTTGTGAACGTTTTGTTGCATCTTTCCAGGCTACAGACTCTCCCTTTCTATTTTATATATGCTTCCATAATTCAAGTGATTTACCCAGATGCTTGACCTAAGGTTTATCAATAAGGTTTAAGTAATCCTGGGATTTTTTGCATCATCTGAGTAGTCTGCCATGATACCCATTTTACCCCAAAACAGTATCACCAGTATTGGAAAGGGTTTGTAACATAAGGGCAGGAGGTAAATGTGGCCATATAAACACACTTCTTGATATGGGTGAGATTTTTCTATAGGAAGTCAGAAAGGATTTTTTCAGTGTGACTTGGCCAATAAATCTTTCTGGAGTTCTCTGATAGAAATGATGATAGCCTCTAGTATGAAACACAGCATGGCCTCACTGCGAGGATTTCTGGTGTTGGAAAACCTCACTGTTGGAAAACTGTGGAGCTGACACGGCTCTTGCAGTTACATGTGCTGCTGTTCACCTTCACACCAGGCTTGTTTAGCCAGCAGCAGCTGTCAGCTCAGCCATGGCTTGGACGTGTCACCCTCCTACACTCCATCAAAAAGGTCAATTCTACTGTTACAATTCTGTCACATGTTTCTGTAATAATGGACTGTTTTCCTCTTTGTCACAGCCACATGCTAGGCTGTGTTGTGACATCCTTATTCATCCTCAAGCTATAGTATAAGTTTGGTCATGCTGGATGTTTTATTGTTTGGGTTTTTTTACCTTTGGCTGTATTTAAGGGGGCTTGAGTAGGGCCTGCTCTCTGATGACTGCAGGTTGCTTCTTGTCATTTATCAACCTCACAATTTTCATAGCATGTGCAAATTTGTAGTGGCAGTTTGATTTCCTAGATTGTTTTGAAAGGTAGCTCCATGTGTGGTATTTATGGCTGTAAGAACACTTTGTCCCATACTCCTTTTTTCTATAATTTTCCTTCAAGGCATTTTGTCTGGGTATCTTGTACCAAATCAAAAAAATAACCAGCCTGAAATTACCAGCCAGTTTATCACATAAATGCCAAAACATATAAACCAGAGTGGTATGGAGTGAAGACAAATGGCTAAGGATGGAGAGGCAGAGGGTTCCTTGGCAGTCTCTATAATCAAGGAAAAAACCTCAAGAACAATATTCTTAATATTAGCAAGGCCTGAAAGCAGAGTGGAGGGTGAGAGAGACACTGAGAGGCACTGAGGACTTTGCCTACTGGGCTGGGTGTTCATTGCAGGGAGGAAGCCACAGGTGTGTTCAGTTTCCAGCTTTAGGAAAAAGCATTATCTAAAGTGCTTAGAGATGGATACATTTACTGGGGGCCTTTGGATTAATAAAAGCTGGATTAATAGACCATCTTCAAGTACAGTGTTACATGCATGTGGTGTTTCCAGTGGGTGGCAGGATCCAGGTATAATTATCCAGGCTGCTCCCATCGGGAGGGAAGCAGGTTAGAGTGTTTCATTTCATCAGGCTCCAACTGTTGCTGGGGTAATCACCCTTTGTTCCATTGTCACTTCTGCCAGCAAATGCCATCTCTTGTGTGTACAGGTTGGCATGACTCGAAATGCTGAGCACCACAAATGATACTTTATAGAAATAAAAATAATACATTTTCTCTTCTGATGTCAGGTTTTTCCTAATAATTATACAGCCCTCAAGGGCCAGTATTAAGTGTGTTCTAGTCTAGAATCAGGAGATGGGTAGCAGCATCCTGCCCCTGGGCTGATCCCTTTGACGTGCTCCCTCCTAACCACCAACGCCAGGCAGGAATGGATGGATCATTGCGTGTGAAGAAGATAAACACTTAATCGTTTTTAGCATTAACTTTACACTTCCTTAAGTATAATCTGTCTGTTTTTCTTCCTCCAGTAAAGCATCCCCCTCTTCACCCCTCCCAACCCTAAATTAATTTCTTTTTTCCCTCCTGAATTTCCAGGCCTGCGGGTGGTCTCTATGGCATCGATAGCATGCCTGATCTACGCAAGAAAAAGCCAATTCCACTTGTCAGTGATCTGGTAAGAGATTTGTTTGCTTCTCTTCTGCCACATAGCATTTACACAGCTGGCTTTACTTTTTGATATATGGGCATATTCATTGTCACTTCAAGAAGCTCAGGCATTTTGTTAAATTAATTCTTATGCTAAAGGGTTAGGAGTACTGCTTGAAAAATCTCAGTGAGAATGAGCTATGGTTTTGTAGACAATTTCATTCATTTGACAGAATCAGGGTATTTTTCATGTTCTTTATCCTTTTTATCTTACACAAAATATTTGATTGTTTTTAGGCCTTCATCATTTTTAAATGTTTTGCTAAAAATCACATACCTTAGGGAGAGTTATAATGTCCATGTGAGGTTTGGCAGCTTACCAGAAAGTTGGAATTTCAGAGGATAGATAAACGAGCATATGTGCTTGGATTTTAAAAGCTATTTGCAATATTGCCAGTAGACTTCTGCACTGAGGAAGCATGAGAACCAAGTGAGTAATGAGGACAACTTTCATATGCTTGTATGATATGGTGAAATAAGGCTTCTGCAGGACAAATGGTTTTCTGTTGGCTGTATTCAGCACACGTAGCAATTTCATACTTGAGAGAAATGCTGTAACAGCTGAAAGACCAAAGTTTCTATATCCTGTAATTCATGTGAAAAGATGCATACAATTTTGTCTGCCAGCTTATGCATGGGCAGTTTGGTATGTGTCTAGCAAACTGCTTGTATCTTAAATTTTTGCAATAATGGCATTAACTTGTGCTACTTCCCTTGAATGCATTCGTTCTCTCCCTTCACAGGCCATGGTAAGTGGAGGTGAAGACTATCCATCATGTCTTCACCAGAAAAAAAAACCCTTATTTTATGTTATTTCTCCCTCTACTTCTTTGCTTTTAGTTTTGAACCTAGAGTATTGCAGGCAATGCATATCCAGCACTCTGTCCTGCTCCATCACTGTTGGAATGAACTTTTTCAGTTTCTCTTGAAACACCATAAAGCAGAACATAAATGGTGCAAAACTGATAGGGTTGGATGATTTCAAAGCAAATGCTGCTATCTTTAAATATCCTTCTCTGCCTTCATATTACTGGAGTGGCTGCGGAAATCCCTTGCATGCCACTGTGAGGTGTTGCAAAGACAATGCCTCGTGCTGTCCACAGCTGCAAAGCAGTGTTGACATGATCTGAAAGGCAGTTCATTGAGGGGAAAATGCAGTTCATTGTGCTCAGTGATGGCTGATGAATGTGATACACTGTCACATTCAAACCTCTGCTCCAAACTCACTCCTCTTTCTTTTATCCTTGTTACTTGCAACCTCTTTGCTATCACGTTTTGGGGTATTGTATGTTTTGTAAATCTGATTAAATAATCCCCTTTTGGATATGAATGAAGTTAGATATAGAAAAGTGAGTCTCTTGTAGTGACCTTAGACAGTAGAAGGGCTACTGTTGCTACCAAAATGTAGAAGTGGAGATGGGAACCCAGATTTCATTGGCAATTCTTTCAGAGAAACAAATAGAAATTTACTAGAGTGAAACTGGTTATAGACAGATGGGAACAAGTTGGAGACCTTTCAGAGTATACATTTTGACTCCTCTGAGATGTGAGCAGTCAGTTAAGAAACCTCCTTAAATGCAGTAGAATGCTGGTTTGGTGTTTGGCATGACAGAATCCCCTTGCTCACATCTCTGGGCATGTAATGCCATTGCACTTGGAGATATTGGTGCTGAATAAAAAACTTTCTTCCTCCCTAGTCACTGGTTCAGTCCCGAAAAGCCGGAATTACCTCAGCAATGGCCACTAGAACATCTCTCAAAGATGAAGAGCTGGTAAGTGGGAGGGTTGCTTCACTTGTCTGAATTCTTAGTAAGCAAATTAATGGGATTTGGGTCTCTGAGATTCAGAGCCAGCCTCACAGATGTCTGGAAGTATAGATGCAAAGCTTCGTTTATCATTTGTTTAAAGAAACTAAACACATAAAAATAATAATTCAATAATAATTTAATCCAGCAATATAATCCTGAAAAATGTAGAAGCACAGAATTACAGAATGTGCGGAGTTGGAAAGGCACCCATCAGGATCATTGAGTTCAACTCCTGGTCCTGCACAGGACACCCCAAAAGACATCATCTGCCTTGATGGCATTGTCCAAACACTTCTTGATCTCAGTAATCTTACCATTTCCTTCTGTGCTATCTGCCATAAGTGACAGTTTGCAAAACTTGCTTTATTCAAGATATTTCCCATCCACAAACATTAGATGTTGTCTTTCCAACTTCTTTTTTTAATGCCTGGGGAGACATTTCTGGGAGGCGAGGGGTGTCCTTGACACTGCATGTAAAAATTTGATATATTTTTCCACCTCGAATGTGTAGCTTTATTGCACTGGTTATGCCTTTTCCTGAAAAATTCTTGTGTTAATCAGCAAAAATAGTCTCAGCCACCTTCCTGGATGCTGGTTTACTGGATGTTGGTGTGCTCTTGCCTTTCAGAAATCTCACGTCTATAAGAAGACCTTGCAAGCCTTAATTTACCCCATCTCTTGTACAACCCCACACAACTTTGAGGTGTGGACAGCCACAACTCCCACCTACTGCTACGAATGCGAGGGGCTGCTGTGGGGCATCGCCCGGCAGGGAATGCGCTGCGGGGAGTGCGGGGTCAAGTGCCACGAGAAGTGCCAAGACTTGCTCAATGCTGACTGCCTGCAGAGTGAGTAGTGGCCAGTGGAGTGTGGCTGTTCCAGAAATTGTTGCCAGAGCCTTCATAAATGTACTGCTAACATCTCAGGGATCCGTGAAGCTGCAGTGATTGAAGTGACTGTGTGTGTGTGTTCTGAAAAGGTGCCATAGGGCTAAACCTACCCCCTGTGGGCAGAGACAGCTCCACTGATGCAGAAGAACTTCAGCATTGTGCTTGATGTCCTTTAAAAGACTGTTTAGTTCTTGACTCTTTCACATCTTTGTTGATTTTTTGTTTGCTGGTTTGGTTTTTGTTTTGTTTGCTCCCTTTGTGTCAGCTCAGGTTGTGAATTTGCCTGCATATATATCCTGCATTGAAGCATGAGTTGGATGAATAGAGTGTGAGACTGAATATTCTTAGATTTGTTCTGTCCCTCCAGTCCTAGTATTGCAGTCAAGTTCCTTCTTCCAGCCATCAGTCTGTGCCACTGTTTTAAGCTTTTTTTTAGAGCAACACTGGGTTCCTGCTTAGGCAATAGAGTCCCTGGACTTAGTTTGGATTATCTCTACCAACAGCAACCTGGGAAGGCACTTTTTCTTTTCAGCAGTAGGCCCACTTGGCTGAATCACTTTAGAGACCTAGGGCTGAGTTAGCAGAGATGGTGAGTCAGATACAAAGGTGTTGTTTGAGTATATGGGCAGTATTTCATCTTCCTACTAGCATTTCTGTTTATTTAATTGCTTTAAAAAACTAAGTAAAAAACGAAGCCATCTCTTCAAGGAACTCTGTAACTTTCCAGAATAAATGACACCTTACAGAAAAAAAGGAGAAGCTAAAAGGAATTTGATTAAAAGGGGAAAAAAAGAGAAAAAAATATTCTTTTAGGCATCTGCTTGTGTCCAGTTGTTTTTATTTGCTTGTAATACCATTTCTTAATTCAGTCTCAAGTTTCTATTCCTGCTTGAGAGCAAAATATCTGTCTAAATGGAATAGAAATTTCTTCCATGTGTGTTAAATCTTGAGTAGGAAGGTGGGGCTCTTTGTGTTCACTCTTACTTTTCTTGTCATTGTAGCTTGATGGACTAAGTCTAAGAAATCAGAAAAGCTTGTGAAATATGAGGAGACTTATTGCAAATTCCTGCCAGCAATTATAGGAATATAAAAAGTCAAATCTAGTGTCTGCCTTAGGCTGTAGTTGTTTGGGAAAGCCAGGCTGAGTGATTCAGTAAGGGATACTAGTGAATCATAGGTCATTTGTTTTTTCTTACAACTCTTCTTAACACCCCAAATAGATATTGCTTATACTTGTAATCTTGATGTGTGCAAGGTCTTAAATTTGTCATAGTTAGGTCTAAGGCTATTTGCAATGGCTTATTAGTAAGACTGGCCAAACACCTCTGTCCCCCAGTTGCTTAGCAATTCTAGATATTGTCTTTGAGGATTGTGAGGTGAATTTATAGCATTTGAACTGTTGCATCATTGACACCTTAGCTCCGTTGAGACCTTTCTGTGACTAGGAAAGAGCTGTGGTGTTGCATTTGGTCCAGGAAAATGTAGTTTGGTCATAGCTCAGTGTTCTGTCACGGTCTGATGCACAGGGTCAGTTCCTGAGAATAACCTTTTTATTTCTGGAGTTCGCCAGAACTCTCTGCTAACTAGTAATTTTCAGTATTTGAGGTGAAAAGCTGCTTATCCAGGCTTGATTCAGATGCATACACATCATGCTGTAATGTTGCAAGGGAGTTGTGATATCTCAGTAAGGGGGAAATCTGTGGAGAGCAGAGGAGGATTAGGTTTGCACCAGCAGTAGAGAGGAAACAGGCACAAAGCTGTTGTACAGAGCAGTGGTCCTGAAGTTGAAATCAACAAAGAAAAACCTCTGTATTAAAGAAATAGCCAATGACTAAGAGGAAGGTTGTGGCTATCAATGTTCAAGAAGGGAGACTTCAGATGGGAATGGGTATTGGAGAGAATTCAGTAGTAATGGGGAAAAATATGAGAATGTCTCAAGAGAGGATGATATAAGATTGTTAATCTTTGAAAAGAGAGGTTTGGCAGTCTGGGACAGGAGGGCAGGAATCATTCTGTTTCAAAAAATTAAAACCAGCTATACTAGGTCTGTCCTAATAGAAAGTTTCTAAAGCGATGTTGTGGAGCCCAAGGCAGAGGTGTAGAACATGTGCATGTAGTGCAACTGCTGTGACGCTGGCTTACTCTTGCAGTTTACAGATATCCATGGCTTAAAGCCTTTCTGGGCAGTAGATAACTGTTTCAGAGCTGGCATCAGTGGCTCTGTGAATTGGTTTAATCCTTGTTTGAACCTGTTTGTGCTTGCACTGTGTTGGGGAAGAGGCAGATCAGTGACAGGGAGAAAGATTATCTTTTTAAGCTTACTGTTTACAAAAGAGAAAAAGGGTTAAATTTGCTGTGAGAAAATCAAAGGTGGAAGTAGAAGACAACTTCAGTGATTCAGACTCCCTGAAAACAGGGAGTATCTGGAGCTGAGACTATGAAGAATAACCATGGGGGAAGGTTTTCTTATCTTCAGCTGTAATTACATAATCTTACGCAGTGGGCTGTGGGATGTGATAATGGCAACACTGTGTGTTTTTCCACAGAATAGGAGAAACAACTGGAAATTACTTTTCATATATGGCAAAGCATTAAGTAAGAACTTGTTATTTTATTCAGGAGGTTGCAGATGTTTTCATATTTTCTTTCAAAATGTAAACTTCTTCATGCAGAATGACAGAAGCAGAGAGGAAGCAACTGAGAGTACATCAGACTTAAAATGTGTGAAGCATGTAGAAAGGTAAAACCCAACCAAACAAAAATTTTACGTTGCATTACTTGTAAGCTGTCCAGAATCAAGGAAGAGAGAGTGTGAGCAGAGTTACCCACTGTGAATGTGGAAGGTATCATTAGGTGGGGTAGAGATGTAGAGGAAACTGGAGATGGTGTAATGGAAAGATAGAAAAGACAGAGGGTAGTGGTGGGAGTTGGAGAAGGGGGTGAATGTGCCTCTGGAATGGGAAAACAATTGCTCTCAATACTAGAAATGTATTAAAAGGCAACTTCAGGCAACTGTGTACTTTGCTTCAGTGTGTTCATGCTAAAATCCTTATAACTGAAGGCCAAAAAGCCAGAGAAAATAGAGAACTTTAATTTCTTTTTATACTTATGTTTGAAGAGCATAGCCTGTGCTTGAGGAATGAGAAACAGGTGTCTGGGGAACAAACAACAGTTTAGAGATCCCATAAATTCAAGACTGAACTTTCTTGTATACTGAACTCAGGAGGGATTTATTCCTAGCAGAAGCTTTATTGTTGCTGTCGGCAAAAAACCCAAAACATTCTCAGGACATATCTTCACTTATGTCTATTTAGAGCTTCCAGAAAATGTTACAATGGAGTAAAATGAATTTTCAGACTGGTAACAAATACAATTCTATTGATTATACCTTGATGCCTCAGGATATATATTCACTTCAATCTGTGTAAGTCTTCCAGAAAATGTTGCATTGGAGTAAAATGAATGTTCAGGCTGGTCACAAATACTTTTCCATTGTTTATGCCTTAAAATTTTGGGTAGACACCTGGGGTTTTATTCCTTAGATTTAGAATGTGCTGTTTATCCATTTTCCATCCTTCATACCTTTCTGGGGAAAATAATTCTCCAAGTCTTTTAGAATTAAGTTTGGTTATCTCTTCTGAGGGTATTTTTCTTTGTGTCTGTGTTTTTAAGAAACTTATTATCTGATACACTCAACAAATTTATCATCAGTGTGGGACTGCACTGGTGAAAAATTCAGCATTGCTTTGTTGCAGTTTGATTCAAAAGCCATTTGCAGACTGCTTCAGTAGGGCTGTTCTTGAATTGGTGGTGTCTGAAGTGCAGTAAACTGGAATCAGTTGTAGTGTGTGTACTGCAGCCTCATGGTTCATACTGTTGTAGGTACTTAGGAGTTATTATTCTGATGATAGGGCACTTACCTTTTTATCATAAGCTCATAAATACTTGCTTAAGGGACAGTGCTCTCCTTTTAGCCATCTGCTATTCTTGGAAGTAGTAGAAGTCTCTGCTGAATGGATACCTTTCCTTTCTTACTTGACTGAGAGTGGGTAGAGGGATGTTCTTGCACGTCCCCATGGCATACAAAGCCTTTGGAAACTGAGCTTTTATCTCTTGCCTTGAGCATTGGTGTAGTACTAACTGAAGTGCAGTGGGTTGGACAATTCTGGTATCAAAGGAAGAGTAAATCTGGGGATGGATGCGTAGGAGACCAAGGAACAAATGCAGAGAAGTAATTACCAAGAGGGTGGAAGAAAAGGACATCATGTGAGCAAGAGCCTGGTAAGAGGCCTGTATAGTTCAGGACTAGCTTTTTTGTTCAAAGCATTTTGGCTCAGGACTGTGAGGCAGGTGTGATTGTTGTTTTTTGGATGAGAAACTTGTGTGTGTTGTAGTCTGAGTTCAGAGGCTGCAGTCCTGAGACCGAGTGAGTGAGTGGGGCGTTAGTCAGACCAATTAAGTCATGTGCTGATCATCATCATGTTCTGAGTTGAATGATGGTTAGATGGTGATGAAACAGTTGTTTGCTCCCAGAGTCCTATGTAGGAAAATATTTGCACAGAAGGAAGAAGGATACCTTTATTTGAAACTTGAATATCTATTTTAAGTTTCAGGAATATATAATTTCTAAGCATTATCCGCCTACTGAACAGCTGCCTTCTATCCTGACAGTGTTGCTTTCTTGAATTTTTCTTCTTAAAGCATAGAATAACAGCACTGGTGGTTTACTAATAGTTGTATCAATACAATTCCCAATATAGATATATTTGCTTTCTGTTTCCAGTCATAAATTGACTAATAATTCAGTTCTAGAGAGGAAGAAGGAAAGCCCAGAACATGTGCACATTGCTTGTATATTTCGATGCCTTTCTTTTGCTATTCACAGGGTTTGAAAAGCTGACCAAAAACCTCTTTGCAGCTTGAAGAAACACAATCCCAGTCCAAGAGCAGGAAAAGCACCCTCTGCCATTCAGTATAGTGATATGTTTTGGGTTTAAAACACATGCATCATAGTTAATTAGTCCCTCAGTGGTTGGTTTTGTACCAAGAAGCAGGTACCAAAATGAAGAAAGAGTGTGTTGTTGAGACAGCAGAACAGACGTTGTCTGTTCTTTGTTAGTCTGTGTTGTTAAATAATGTGTCTGTCTGATTCTAGCTTTTGCCCTGCAGTTCAGGTGCAGTCTCTGCAGGCAGAGAGAGACCTTTTCCAGGGAAGGAATAATGGAGCTGCCTGGGGAAGTTGTCTGGGCATGGTGAGGAAGCAGTGTGGTTGGAGGTGGGAGGTTTCCTCTGGAGTCACAAGGCAGAGCCAAGCCTTGGAGGTGACTAGAGGGCTCTAGGGATCTGTGTGTCACAGCTTGAACATCCTGCAACCCAGGGTGCCCTGGACTGCTGCTAGGCTTGCAGAGGGATAAATCCACTGTGCAAGGTCTCTGGAGGTTGTGGGAATGTTAAACATGTTTTTAATTAGAATTCCTCCATTTGTCCAGATTTGCATTCTGAAGCCTCATTTGATGCTCCTGCAATGCTTACATTAAGGCAAATTTTAATTTGGTTCTTAATTTCCTTAAAGTCAGAAAGGTCAGGGCAGAGTTGGCTTCTTTGGATCATGACAGATCTCAGAATTCCAGCTAGGAAAGGCAAATTGTTCAGTTTGGCCTTTCCCAATTTCCCAGTAATTTTCTGTAGTTCTGCATTATATAGTGTAGAGTCTGTCTCCATCCCCAGGAGACCTAGTTCTTTTAAAGCTGAATAGCACTTGTTATCTGAAGTTCAAAGCATAGCCCCTGGTATCATTTCAATTTCATATTCTTTTAATAAATGTTAGGTGCATCACCGGTGAGTAGAAACAGCAGGGACTGTGTAATTAATTCCAGTATTTTTGGTTTCATTTCATCTTAAGCCAACAACAGGAAACTCTGGGGCATGTACTTTTTATTGTACTAAATTAAATACTGAACATCAAGCCTCTAGCAAGAAAAATGAAAAAGTACTCAGGTAATGTAAAATTATGGCTTGTTTCACACCCAGGTCCTTAATAACATGGCTTGGTATGCAGTGTTCTTAATGAACTTCTGACACTTCAGTGGTTACAGTCTATTGCAAACTGATTTTATCCTCTTTGGTTATGTACTGCTGGGCTCCTCTGTTATGTGTGTGTATGTGTTCATAGAAATTTTTCATGTTTAGTCACTACTTGCTGAAACAGTTTCACATACAGAACTGTAGTTCCTTATAGCAAAGGTATTTCAGATATCATATCTCTCCACTTCTGGAAGAAAACAGTTTCATGTGTCTTTGTGATTGATGACTCCCTTTGCACCTGCTTTAATATGTATTTTTTAAGGTAATTTAATATTTGGTGAATACCTGAATCGAGGACATTTTTTCTAGGACTAAGCTTACTTTAATTAAACTATCCTGGAGAAGAAAAACAAACAAAAGTATATTACATTAAGCAGAAAGGTTATGACTGAATGTGTCCAGAGGACATTTGTACTGGTTTAACTTAATCTGACTTAAGATCATAATTTGAAATTGCTGCAGACAGTGTATAGAGAGACTCTGTGCAATCCTGAGTTCCTGCTTTTCATTTCACACCTGAGTTATCTGCCCTGTTAGCTCACTTTGGTGCTTTTATTGATGCATGTCTCATATCTGACACAGTAGTCAATTTCTACATTTTGACAGTAAAAATGACTGTCAAAATTGAGTAGGAAGTATTTGGTGGTAGGAGTAGTCTTATCTCATAATTATATGAACTTTGAAATTTTGTAAGAGGTACGCAGGCAACCAGAGACTTCTCTTTTTTCAGATGGAGTTAACTACATAAACTCTGTGCCTGGCTCTTGTGTTTCCAGCTGCTGGACACTGCAGTAGCACTGCATGCTCATAATGGCCCAAGTTTTGAACTATTGAGTTTGCTATCTTATAGGTATTTATTATAGTTAATATACCTGTGCAGTTCTGGAAATTGATTATTTGAGTTGTCTCTGTACGAACTGATTGCTAGAATGGCATCCAGAGAGGCACTCTGTGTTTCTGCAGCTTGATGCCTGATCTGAACAGGGTGGTTCCAAGCAGAATGAGACACAGATTTGCAGTGACTTCACGTTCAGCAGGGAGCTTTGTGACACACGTGGGTAGAAAATGCCAGGTGTTTGGACCCATCTGAACTTCTCTTCTGTGGTGTTGAAGTGCAGCACTGAGACAAGCTCATAGGTACTATTTGTAATGGAGGTCCTGAGTCCTCTTCTTAGCACTTGTCTAAGTGAGGATTTATTTATTCCTAGTAAGGTGATGAGAGTAGAGGCCTTGCTGATGCCTGCTTTTAATTTAAGACCCTCATTCCCTTTGTTCCTCAGCTGTAAGGATATTAAATCAGCCTGTTCTTAGGAAGGCAATCTGATCCCAGATTCTAGAGGAACTACCCCCTCTGCTTCCAAATGGTCCAAGTTCTTTGTGTCTGTTGGCATAGGCGGGACTGAGTATAAACGTCAGTATCAGGAGGCATCATGTGAAGGGTAACTTGTAGCTTTGATTCCCCTGTCCAATTCAGTGAGACATTCATGTGTGTTTGTTCCTGACAAGCATTGTGTATTTTCTGGTGCACAGGAGCAGCAGAGAAGAGCTCAAAGCATGGAGCTGAAGACCGGACCCAAAATTTCATCATGGCCATGAAGGATCGGATGAAAATCCGGGAGCGGAACAAGCCTGAGATCTTCGACTTGATCAGAGATGTGTTTTGTGAGAGCAAAATGACACATGCTCAGCAGATGAAGACAGTGAAACAGAGTGTGCTTGATGGTACCTCAAAATGGTCAGCAAAGATCACGATCACCGGTGAGTGGGAGAGTCATGGGTTCTCTTGGGAGCCTCAAGTAAGAGAGTTGGTGTGAAATTAGAGCAGAGAGAAAGGGCTTCTCTGACCTCTGTCTTACTGCTGACTGCAGATGCAGGTAGCAGGTGGAGATACCCCTACTGCAGGCACTGTAGTGCTCCACGAGCTGAGGCCCTTCAGAAATGCTCTCATGAGTGCTATTCCTGTTTCTGTGGCCATTATGATATGCTTCTTCATGTGGTGGTGGGACACATTGTCTTGTTGCAGGGTGGTGGTAACCCTTCTCTTTTCCTTTCAGTGGTGTGTGCTCAGGGTCTGCAGGCCAAAGACAAGACTGGGTCCAGTGATCCATATGTGACTGTTCAAGTGGGTAAAACAAAGAAGAGGACAAAAACGATCTTTGGGAATCTGAACCCTGTATGGGAAGAGAAGTTTTACTTGTAAGTGCTCTGACAAAGACTCTCAACCCTGTGTCACCTGTTTGTATGATCTGTGCTTTGACGGCTATGTCTCTCAGTATGCATTCCCACATCACCTGTAATCTGGGATGGTTCTATTTTTGCTCAGCATTGTGTGTGTGTGGAGGGTTGACATCTTTAATAATGTAGGTAGTGCACATGTATTTATCCCATCTGTCTTCCTTGTGTATATACGAATTGTCTGCTTTATGAATACTTTTAATCTGAATGCTAAAGAGAAAGGAAAATATTTAAATCAGCAGCTATTGTTCCTGCCTAAAAAAAAAAAATCCTTGTAATGTAAGAGTAAAATCTGCATAAAAGACTAAGGAAACTTCCATGACCTATTTCTGGGATCTGCTTCTGGTGTTTGGCAACCAATTTTAAAGGTAATTAGTTATCAGTTGTCTCTGACATCAGCAGCCTGTTCTTTCAGTTTTGAAACATCAATGTAACAATAACTCAAAGGAGTTATTGTTGCAAGAGAGAGCTTCCAGGATGACCATGTATTGATGTCTGAATTAAAAGCAAAGACTAGAGGCACAATTCTTTAGATAATGGCTACACTCAAAACATATTGTTCCATCCTGCTTTTATTGAATAAATAAGCAGTACCCTCAGTTTGTCATTGAAGATGTTATAAACCAAAATGGAGACATGAAATCCAACAACAACTGTTTTCTGAAAATTCTGGGTGGTCTCATTCAACATCAGCAATCTTTGTTTCTTTTAATGTGCAAGGTGTTACATTGTACCATCTCTTTCCTTCCTTTCTTTTCCCCATGCTCCTTCCTAAACTGATTGGGAGGAGCTCTTTCTGCAAAGTGCAGTTTGTTTGTGTTTTAAAATCAGTTTTATATTAGTCCAGCTTTGTCTTTACAATGCACAGTACAAACAAAATTATTTTTAAGCAGTTTTGAGCTACTCATTAGTGTCAGAAAAATCCTATTGCTATTTTGAGTGAGTAAGCCCCTGGCTCTATTCTTAGTTTAATCCAAGGTAGCATTGCTGCTTGGTAAGTAGTAAGAATGCTTAGGTGCCCTTTGGATAACTCTAGTTACAATAGCGGCAAGTCTGTGTGGGATCCTTAAGGACCTTGATTTTACCATGCCAAGTAGTTACCATGGTATTTGCAGTGTGCTCCCTTCTAATTTTAGGAGCTTCAGCAAATACTCTGTTTAAAGATAGATAGCAGATAAATGTGATAAATGTCACAATTTTAATGGTGTCACTCTGTAGACTCAATGGCCACGTCTGTGATTCAGCAGATAGCATACTCTTGGGCATTAGAGTCAGTGCTACTTTCTGTCTTGCCTGTGATGGTTGCCTTCCTTGCCTTGGAATAGCAGGAGGAGATGAAGGGAATGAGCACAGTATCCACACTGATGGCTGGAATGAGTGTGTTGTTTCATTAGTAGATGTCAAAGCTCATCATCTGCTGGGTGAGGAGAGTGATTTAGAAGCATGTGCAGCACTGGTTTTCTACACACCCATGTTTCTATTTTGCATTTATGGATCCTTTTTCAGCTTACAGCTCTTTAAATTCTAAAATTTTCTAACCCATAATCAAATGGAAATTTAAATCAGCACATTCAGGCCCAAAATACCCATTACATACCAGGCTTCTTTAGAAGAGATTGTCAGGTCAATCAAGAGATTGTCAAACTCTAGAGGGTTGCATGGGGAGGTGTCTTTGATTCTTAGAATGAGGTTAAATTCTTACATTGAGAGAAGGGTGTGCTGGCAGTTACTGAAAGCCTTGCAGTAGACATGTGAAAGCATTGGTGTTCAAAATGGTTAAACCATTCAAAAGGAACAAGATGTGTAAGTAGAGAGGTCAGGTCAGTTTTTAATGTGTGTGTCAGCAATGCTGTTTCTTTTCTGTTTGGCTTGGTGGACTTGTTTTTAGCTGATGTTCATTAGGTGCCTAGTGCCTTCCATAGGATCACAATTCCAGTGTGTTTTCAAAGGTTGAATGTAGGGCCAGAAATCTGCATATCAGTCATTAGAATTATAACACTGTTATTATAACCATAGCATGAATGAAGACACACTTTGTACACATGAGTGATACAATTCAGCTTAAATAAATATAAAAATTTTTAAGTCTCTGGTAGCCTCTTTTAAATGGGGGGGTGTGCCTATTTATACACATGATGGATAGAAAAGTATATAAACTTAAATATCTCTCCCTAAAAATGGCTTTCTTCTTTTTCCGTATATTTTCAGAAAAAAAATAATGTGGTAGGTTTGACCCAATTCTAAAATCCAGATTTAGAATCATATTTTAGAAAAGGCAAGGTTGAAAATGCTTTAGGTTTCCGTTATAAGTTCTTTTTAGGTCATTACTAGCCTGTGTAACTGTAGGCATCTGCTTAGATTAATCACCAGTTCTTGCAGTATATTCATGTTGCCTGAGCAAGTGATTTGCAGGCTGTTTCTTTCTCAAAATTATCTCTTTGTCTGTTTACATCAATAACTTTAGGAAATATGTTGTTGTGGAGAGATTTTTGTATATTTCATCAGCGTTTGAAGACCTTTGAAAACATAAGGTGTTGATTTTTCTGCTCTGTTCAAAGTGTTGCAGGCTTGATGCAGACTCTGCATATGTGATGCTTGGCAGCAGGAAGCTTGATGAGGGACTCCAGCCACTGCTGCAACACAAACATGTTCTGTGAGCATGCACTAAGGAAACCCTGCTCCCCTTGGGTTTACATCCCCTCCCCTCCTGCAGTAAATCCCAGTTTCTTTCCTCTGGTTAAGATGAGCAGGCTTACAGATGTCCTCCTCCATTTGCCACATACTTCTCTCCCCTGTGCCCTCAGCCCTCTTCCCTTGCCCTTAGCTCTGCCTGGACAGAAGATGGCATGTGTCCTGCCTGCAGCTGGATTCCAAGTTGTCTGGAGTGGTTGGTACATGAGAGCCAGCTGGCTGCAGGCTTTCCAGGGACAACAGCTGGTATGGGTTTCTCTTCTCCATCTAGCTGGGGTTTTTTTCACAAAACCTGTTGGAACGTAGAAGCTTCCATAACANGTGAAAGCATTGGTGTTCAAAATGGTTAAACCATTCAAAAGGAACAAGATGTGTAAGTAGAGAGGTCAGGTCAGTTTTTAATGTGTGTGTCAGCAATGCTGTTTCTTTTCTGTTTGGCTTGGTGGACTTGTTTTTAGCTGATGTTCATTAGGTGCCTAGTGCCTTCCATAGGATCACAATTCCAGTGTGTTTTCAAAGGTTGAATGTAGGGCCAGAAATCTGCATATCAGTCATTAGAATTATAACACTGTTATTATAACCATAGCATGAATGAAGACACACTTTGTACACATGAGTGATACAATTCAGCTTAAATAAATATAAAAATTTTTAAGTCTCTGGTAGCCTCTTTTAAATGGGGGGGTGTGCCTATTTATACACATGATGGATAGAAAAGTATATAAACTTAAATATCTCTCCCTAAAAATGGCTTTCTTCTTTTTCCGTATATTTTCAGAAAAAAAATAATGTGGTAGGTTTGACCCAATTCTAAAGTCCAGATTTAGAATCATATTTTAGAAAAGGCAAGGTTGAAAATGCTTTAGGTTTCCGTTATAAGTTCTTTTTAGGTCATTACTAGCCTGTGTAACTGTAGGCATCTGCTTAGATTAATCACCAGTTCTTGCAGTATATTCATGTTGCCTGAGCAAGTGATTTGCAGGCTGTTTCTTTCTCAAAATTATCTCTTTGTCTGTTTACATCAATAACTTTAGGAAATATGTTGTTGTGGAGAGATTTTTGTATATTTCATCAGCGTTTGAAGACCTTTGAAAACATAAGGTGTTGATTTTTCTGCTCTGTTCAAAGTGTTGCAGGCTTGATGCAGACTCTGCATATGTGATGCTTGGCAGCAGGAAGCTTGATGAGGGACTCCAGCCACTGCTGCAACACAAACATGTTCTGTGAGCATGCACTAAGGAAACCCTGCTCCCCTTGGGTTTACATCCCCTCCCCTCCTGCAGTAAATCCCAGTTTCTTTCCTCTGGTTAAGATGAGCAGGCTTACAGATGTCCTCCTCCATTTGCCACATACTTCTCTCCCCTGTGCCCTCAGCCCTCTTCCCTTGCCCTTAGCTCTGCCTGGACAGAAGATGGCATGTGTCCTGCCTGCAGCTGGATTCCAAGTTGTCTGGAGTGGTTGGTACATGAGAGCCAGCTGGCTGCAGGCTTTCCAGGGACAACAGCTGGTATGGGTTTCTCTTCTCCATCTAGCTGGGGTTTTTTTCACAAAACCTGTTGGAACGTAGAAGCTTCCATAACAAGTCTGCATAACTCTCGTTTCCTTATGAAGCAGTCCAGTAATATCAGAAGGAAGCTATTTTTGCCATATTCAGTGCAATTAGAACAAGACAGTAATTCCCCATTTAGACATGATTTAGACTGTCAGTGGAAATTACAGGGTTCCTGGAATCTTTTTTTTCTGTAAAGGCTGAAGCTGAGCATCCATTTTCCTGGTTATAATAGCAGACAGAGCTTAGGAGGATAAACCTGGCCACAGGGCAGTTTTAAAGAGAGAACTCTGGGGCTGCTTGGAGGCTGCTTGTCCATACCTTTTGTTCATAGTCTTTAAAGACTGTGAACACTAAATGTTGCTGGATTCAAACAGGACACTGCTGTTCTTCCTGGTGTAGGTGCAAAATTACTTGTTCATTTTACAGTAATATCCCCTTGAAGTTGTATGGTCTGAGTACAGCTGTGTCTGAAGCTTTGAATGGCGGGTGTGAAATCATTGCCTGGAACAGATTACATTGTCTCTGAACAGGTTGCAAGAGGCATGTTTATTCTTTCCCTCTGCAGAAGAATAACCGAGTTAAAATGAATGCAGAGCCTTGTGCTAGCAGACAGCCAGTATTTTACTGGGACTTGCAGAACCCACATGATACACATACCTGTTAATCCTTTGGGAATGAGACCACTGCTCAACTAACCACTGGCTAGTTACCCAGGCTTATGTTTGATTCCACAAATTTCCTTTCAGCTACTGAGCCTGTTGTCAAGCTCAACATCTTTCAGTTATCTCTGTGATTATATGTACTGTTCCAGAGCTGTATTTTAGACGTGCCCCTCTGAGATCACTGTGTTTATAACCACTGTAACTCTCCCCCCTCAGACTCCCTTCACTGTGTGGCAGGGACCATCCAGTTTGTCTTGCTTTCTTTAATCTCCAGGTACTGCAGATACTGAAACTGGCACTCTGATAAAATCTTACTTGTTTCCCTGCTCAGTTACCAACATGAGACCTAAATCTGAATGCAGACCTGATGCCTCGTGGCAAGCACCTGTTGGAAAGCTGAGCTAATGTAGCTAGGGATGTAAAAAGCAGAATCACTTCATCTGCTCTTTGTAGTTAGAAGAGCTGCACCATTAATTTGTCAGTTGGTGTTGTAACATTGGGTAACAGCAAATTATTGTACTTGTTCTCCTAAGAAAAAAGCTTCATGCTAGTAAGAAGAGAAAACTCATTTCTTTGTTCTTAGAGAGCAACAACGGGCTCTCAGGGCATATTATTGTGCTGTCATGCTTATCTTATTAAAGTACTGAGGATTTTCCTTCGTTCTCTTTCCACTCTGATTTTGCCTTCAGTGTTTTCTCCCCTGTCCTTTTTTCTCCCTGGAAGAGAAGTCTTGTCATCGTTTAAAAATGAGCCTTTTCTGAGAAATTTTCAGCCTTCCATTCCCACTGCAGCTGGGCACAACTGAGCTGCCAGTTGGACCCTGCAATATTATGACACTTCATTTGAACCACATTTGAATCCTCCTGCTTTTTCAGCCACACCATTTCCCAAAACAACTTTTTTTTCTGCTCCCCCTCTGTATGTTATTGTAACTTTTTATTGGATTTTCCTATACTAGTTGCTACCACTACTCCTTCCTTTCTCATTTTCCAGAAAATCACTTATTTTTTTTTAGGCTTTGCTCCTCAGAAGCAGAACTGTCCTCCTAAAATAATCACAGGTCCTAAAGTCTTACTGATCTGTTCTCTTATTTGCATTTTCCCACCTCCTGTACTCTCATCCATTTTTCTGCAAGCAGCTCTGCACTTCCTTTCTTTCTCTTTCTCTACCATTGTATGAAATGTCCCCTGCACTGGACTGTGGAGCTTTACAGGCCCTTCTTGAGAACCGTGTCAGGAGAAAGGAAACTGCTCACAGAACATGAACATACTTTGAACCATAAATACTTTTTAGCATCAAAATACAATAAAATTACTCAGTTCTGGGCTTGACTGTCCTGCTTTAAAATCTGCAAAATGTTGTTGCTTCCTCTGGTCTTTTACTTTCCTTGTCTGTTCTTGCTTAAATCTGCGTGTTGTGTTTTTTCTTTACTACTTTGTCAGCTCTGTGTGGCAATATTAGCAAATTCAGCACAAGTGTTGTTGGGGTCTTTGTTTCGAAGAATGAATCATTGGTTCAGAAGTAGTGTTCTGGTAATTTTTGGACACTTGTCCTTTTTCTTTCTGTCCATGTTTTGGAGGAGATGAGGCACAGGCAGTGACTCTGTCCCAGACCCCTGACATCCATCCAAGCCCATCTGGCCCAGCCTTTTCAGATGAGCAGGGTTCTCAGAACTAAGAATCACTTTCTACAATTTTTTTGCATAAGTTAGAGCTAGATTAGAGGGATACAAATTGCTAACTTCATTGTGGGAGGAACTACAGTGTAAATTCAACAGTTGCTTCTTCTGTTTAGCCACCAATATACTAATTACCGTGTGTGTGGGCATGTCACTGTGTGAGCAGACCAGAATTAACCACAGCTTCGTGTGCTCTCGTGCTTCCCCTCAGCTGGGCATGGGAAGAGACCCAAATATTGACAGTGCAGGGGACGTGTGTGGGTGCTGGGGCTTCGGTGCTGTGTAAGACTAAAGGGGAACGTGGCAAAATAGATGGAGGTAGAGAGTGGGATAATGAGCAAGTCAGCAGAACCAGGCTCAGCTGCTTCCAGTGCAGCAACCACTGGCTTCAGGCAGAAAATCTTAATGGAAAAAAGAAAATTTTTATCTTAATTTTTCCTAAAGATTTTGTACGCTATTTCTGGAAAATGTTACTTCATTTGGTAGCTTGAAGTGTAAAAGTAAGCTCTTTCATAAAAATGGCACCACTCCAAACACTGAGACAATGTGGATAAAAAAGAAAGGGTTTGAGCCATGTACGTAGCAAACCTGGTTTCCAGTCTCTTGCTGTCTGAAATGGACCTGAAAGTATTTGGTAATGTCTTCCTTTTGGTGAGGTCACAGAGTGTTTCTTTTCTCTGCATCCTCTTGGGAAAAGCTGTGAGAGCTCAGCTGTGGGAGGGTGGACAGACATATGTGTGCACACAGTGAAATCAAGCTTCATAAAAACATAGCAAGAAGTGGGGCAGGCATCTTGAGAAATGTGCCAGCTCCTCTATTAATGAGGGGGAGAGCTTCTAGCAGCAGAGCTTGTTAGCCACAGTCTTAGGGAGTCTTGTCACTGTCACAAATTGGAAGTTTTTTCTCGTTAGTTAGAAAATAGTTACCTGTCAGCAAGCCCAGGTCTTCCACTGCTGATGATTCTGTTGTGGGGTGCTCTCTGAAAAGTGAACTGGTTTTGTCATAACTGTGTTGCTTCACCAAATCAAGGACTGTGGTTCTACAGACTTAGATATTTGATGGCAAGCCACCAGCTCAAGGCTTTCAGCTGCTGTGAGCAAGTGATAAAGCTCACTCTCTGGCATGGGACCAGCACAAAGAAAGCAAGTTGAGCAGTCTCTTAAAAACAACAGAGAAAGGTGTGGTACAATGGAAGCTTTAGTAGCTCAGTAAATGCTATTGGAAGGTTTCCTTTAGGATGTTGCAGCGAGTTATGCTGCTGTATTTGAGTGAAGGATAATAGCCAGCCACCTCAGGAGTGGGGGATGATGTGAGTGGGACTGCTTAAATTAGATTTAGGTTTGAACAGTGAACATTTTCCTTAAGGAAAGACCATTGGAAGCAAAGAAAGAAGACCAAAGTGGTCCTGGCAAAGAGCTGTCAGCCAGAAGGTGATGTCTGAAGAAGTCAGGAGTTAACTTACTGATGCTTTGTAAATGTCTCTGTGCGCCAGTTGTGTTTTGAGGCACCCATGCATTTCTGAACACTGAGCCTCTACAATACTGCCTGGCTGTACAGTAGTGCACCGTGTCAGCAGCAGAGGATTTCTTTTACATGCTCAGGCTGTATTGCCAGCAGACATGGCAAAGCACTTGGATAAATGTGAGAGCTACAAAGAGCAGCAGTTCCAACCATTCCCTGCTTGTGAACGCTCGTTTGCATGGTTTTGTTGGGAAGACATTGTTGAAGTAAAGGAGGAGGGAGAGGAGGGTGAAGATGAGAGACAAACATTGAACCTCTTTTATTCTGAACTCTAAATAAAGATTTGATTGCACAGCAAAGGCAGGGAGCAGCAATGTGCTCCGCCTGTGATCAGAGCTGCGTGGAATTGCCTCTAACCTTGTCCATATAATTCCCACTTACTCCTCTCTACTGCAAAAATCAGTAGGAGCTGCATGGATGTCTGTTAAACGTTGTCCTGAATCACAATGGTGGCAGTAAGAGCCCAAATGGTTGCTTGGCAGAGAGCATGCTCATAACCAGCCACTGCCACATCCTATTGACCAGGCTTAGCAGAGCTCTTCTGACCCATTTCTTCTTTCTTCCTGTTGCTTAGCAACAGATGCAGCATGCTAATGTTAAAGAGGCTGGAAAACAGGCCTTCAGCAGCAGTTGCCTGTTTTCATAGGTTTTATTTGCTTGAGGGTAGACATTTGTAGTGGTTATGGTGAGTAATCACCCTTGTCATGGTCTCATATGAGCATTCAAATTGCTTTATTGCATGCCCTGTAAATGAGCAGAGCTGTTATAATACAGTTCTATCCACTTCTGACATCCAAGAGCCTGTTTGGATCTACAAAAGGTATCTGAACACCTAAAAAAGAGGGAGAGTCTGTAAATTCTGTGGATTAAACTGGAGGGTGCTGATTCATCAAACAGTAAACTGCTTCTTTTAATGGAAATGTCTTTATTGATCTGCCCAGAACACAAAGAATCAGTGTAAGCTGTGAATAATAGGCAGAATCAATTCTAGTAATTAAATACCAATGCTATAACTACTGTATCACACCCACTGCCCCTCAGGCAGAGGTATATCACCTGATTGTAATTTATTCTGCATTGATACACTACTGATTTGTGACTGTCTTGAAGTAGGAGATCTACCTCCACCTGAACTATTTATCCTTTGTTAGAAACCAGTACAAAGGGTGTTTGTCACAAGTCTTCACTAGAAACTGCATAAAGACAGGTAGCCCTTACTGCCTAGGGCAGTCATAGAACAGGTTATTGATGGTTGCTGTTGAAACCAGTTAGATGCTGATTGTCATTTTTGGAGGGGGTGTGTGCTGGCATTAACCAGCCTAGCTATCCCCAGGCTTCTGTGTGCTTCACAGCAAAACCAGCAGCTGTGAGAATTCCCAGGTTCTGTGAGCTGTTGCTGAGAGTGAGGACAAGCAGCAGAGTCACAGCTGCTTGGGAAGTCGGAAGTTGGTGGCTGAGGTCGGGGCAGGGCGGTCCTTCAGCATGTAGAGTGCACCAACAAGTTGCTGTGTGGTTCCTGTCAGACACTCCACTTTTGAATAAATGAGCACTGTGTACACTTTGCTAATACATCTCTCTGATGTTGGAGGAGCGGGTCAAGAGGAATGCAGAGCATGTAGCATATAAATGCTGGCTGCACTGCGCACTCTAAAAATTACATTTTCCCTTGTTTGCAGTGAGTGCCATAATTCCTCTGACCGGATCAAGGTGCGAGTGTGGGATGAAGATGATGACATCAAGTCCCGTGTCAAGCAGCGGCTGAAACGCGAGTCAGATGATTTCCTGGGGCAGACAATCATTGAAGTTCGCACTCTGAGCGGAGAAATGGATGTGTGGTACAACCTTGGTGAGCAGGGCCTTGGGACTGGAAACGTGTCACGGTTTGGGAATGTTTGAGAGCACTTGGATGCATATGGACAATTTGCAAGAAAGGGGGGGAAAAAAGCTTACATGGTGTCAGGAGCATATGATGGTGCTGCAGAGCAGCTGCAAAGCTGATCCCAGTTAAAATGGAGTGCAGCGTGTCAGGAGGTTGATGGTTTTTCTTTGTCAGTCTTGAAGAGCACAATGGGAGAAATGCTTGGAGCAGGACTTTATTCCAACTCTGCTGGACACCTGCTGTCCTGTGGGGGTTTTTTTGTGTTAACACAAGCATTTTACCTGTCTGTAAGAACATCAGGTGCACTGCACTGGGCTGGCAAGTTGTTGAGACCTTTTCCAGTGAGTGTTGTAGAAAGTACCAGCAAGCAGCCAGATGGTGCTGGGTAGACAGGCAGTTCCTAGGAGTTTATGGCTATGGTGAAATTACGGACAAATTCCACATTAGTCAGCCCTGTTCTCAGAAAAGGTATCTGTCCTTGGTGGTTCTAGTTCAGCTGACTGAATCCACGACCCTGTAACACATTTGCTGACAGAAAGGTTGTCTTATGTCAAAAAATATATACAGTTCTAGTTAGATGTGTCATATTGAGGCTGTATCATGGCAGTTGTTTTGCTGATGTCTGCTTAATATTATTCAATGTTTTGAAAGAAAGGAGAAAGTTTTCTCTGCAGTGACTCAGCCCAAGGTTCATCAGTTTCTCTTGCCATTGTTGCCACCCTGAGATGGCTGTGCTCTGAACATGAACAATGTATATAATTGCTGACGTTTTTGCCTTCTAGAGAAGCGAACAGATAAGTCTGCAGTGTCCGGGGCTATTCGCCTGCAAATCAGTGTGGAGATCAAAGGCGAGGAGAAGGTGGCTCCATATCATGTTCAGTACACTTGCCTTCATGAGGTAAGAGTGGGAGCATCTGTTCCTTCTGACTATTGAAGAAGCAATTTTCTAACCTTTCTTTCCTTGGAATGTTCCTCCTTGCCCTAAGTGAGCTTTCTTTTCCCAGCCATGCAGGCCTGGTAACACACTGAATCATCAAACCCACGTTTGTCAGGGAGGCAAAGGCAGCTTTAAGCTGTCTCCCCCACACTGAGGACTGGCTGGCTCAGTCTGTCCCACTGTCACAGCTGTGCCACTGTCAGGCAGAGATCAGGCTTTGGTTCCACTCAGAGCCCATGATGAGTTTTTAAGGTGGAGAAACCTCTGAATTTCCTTGAGTGATGTTTTCAACATGTACTGTACCTCTTTCTTTCTTTCTTTAGAGGAAGCATACTAAAATGCATTATGAGTAAAGTCTGATTGACGAGGGAGTCTCTATCTTGGGCTGTTGAGTAATGCAGGTACTGGTGGTATAAATTCTTTTGTGCTGCTGCAACAGTTATGAACAACTGTTGGGGAACAGAAGATTAAGCTGAGATTTCTGGGTACTGACCTGTCTCAGGATGGACTCAGTTGGGCAGGCAGTGCTGCAGAAGTTGGGAGAAATTCAAAGATGACTTGTGAGAAAGACTAAAGAGAAAACCCTGTCTTGGAGAGATGCCCAGTCTATCTGTGTCAAAGAAAAGGCAGGCAGCAGGGTCAGTCCCAAAAGTGCCTGAAAAAGGAAGAGTAGAGAGTGTACAGAGCCCTGTACACAAGAATATCCTGAGGTCAGTGAGGGTTAAGCAAATTCATCTTAGATAGAGGACAGTTGTATCACAGAGAGGAATATTCATCTAAAAGAGCAACATGTTTATCCAGACACTGAGCTGGATGAGCTCTCTGGCCTTACCAGGGAGCTCTTTGTAAGACAGATAGAAGCTCATAAAGTAGACTTCTTTTAGTAGGCTGTGTTGTGTCCTTCAGTACATATTTATTGGGTTTTATTTCAGTGATGGTTGCTATTTGGTAAGCTGTTTTGGTTTTGTCAGTTTGTATAATC